>VMDO01024542.1:22500-29547 GCA_007922755.1 Pedetes capensis | reverse complement strand
TTGTCAGTGCTTCTCTGCTGTTCATAGGGTTTTCAATGGCAGATTGATTTTTGGGAGGGGGTTGCCAGGTCCTTCTCCCAAGCCTACAGCTTCTGGTGTTCCCAGGCAGTCTCCCATCCAGGTACTAACCAGGCCCGACCCTGCTTAGCTTCCGAGATCTGATGGGATCGGATGCCACAGGGCTACAGCTGCAGGCACTAGTGTCTAGATATATGATTATCGTCAGATCTCGGAAGCTAGGCAGGGTGGAGCCTGGTTAATACTTGGATGGGAGACTGCCTGGGAACACCAGGTGCTATATGCTCGGGAGAAGGCCCTGACAACCCACTCCAAAAAACAATCAGCCATTGATTCACCCTATGAATAGCAGAGAAGCACTAACAATACTGTTTTGCCTATTGTACATAGGGTTGCTATGAGTCAGATATCGACTCAATGGCACCCAACAACAAGGTTGAAAACACACGTACTTTCAAGAGAAACATGTAGATACAACAAAACTTTTTTTTTTTTTTTTTTTGCGGTACTGGGGGTTGAGCACAGGGACTTGTGCCAAGGGCTGCATTGCCACCCTGAGTAACTTTGCCAAGGCCACCTTTGATGCCCTCTTCGAGATCTGTAGCTACCTCACCCCTGACCTCTGGAAAGACACTGTGTTCACCAAGTCTTCCTGTCAGGAATTCACTGGCCATCTGGTAAAAACCCACACCAGAGTCTCCATGCAGAACATCTAGGCTCTGGCTGTGGCTTACAACAGTGCTTTTTGCTTTGTTTTGTTTTGTTTTTGTTTTCAGACAGGGTTTCACTCTATGCAGTCCAGGCTGGCCTCAAACTTGCAAGGCCTCCTGCCTCCACTACAGGAATACACCAGGATGCCTGGCTCAATGAGGTTTTTTATATAGGAAAAACAAAGAGAATTAAGCCTGTTAAATTTTTTTAAAAAGCTAGTCAGGCACAGTGGTGCATGCTGGTAATTGTAGAGACTCATGAGGCTGAGGAAGGACAAGCACAAGTTTGAGGCCAGGGGCAGCCTGCATAAGACCTTGACTCAAAAATAAAAAAAACAGTAAGTACACTGGGGGTGCAGCCCAGTTGTAGAGCACTTGCAAGGTATGTACAAGGCCCTGGGTTCAACTACCAAATAACTGCAAAAAAAATAATTAAAATTAAAATTAAAAAATAAAAAGTTACTAATGATAAGGCAACAAAGAGAATAATGCTATGGTGGTACCCAAACCTTGAAATCAAAATCTATGAGTTTGAGGTTATCCAACATTGTACCCACACCGTAAAATCAAGGTCTTTAAGTATGACATCATTCAACCTTTCTTTATCTGCCTTCATTATATCTTCAGATGCTAGGTACCTCTACTTTCTGTCTCACAGGTATTTAAAATCTGAGGATACAAATGTTAGACTATACCTTAAAATTAAAAAGGGTAAGCTCTGTTCTTCCTGTACAGTGAGAAATAACTAGATGCTTTTGCATTGCACCTTACTCTCTGTTTATGGTTTCTGAACCATACCATACTGTTGTTAGCTTCTGGCCTTTGTACTGCTTGTTCTGTGTCAGGAATGTCCTATCCTTCCTTGCCTCCCAGTATTACTCAAGTTCATCCTTCAAAATGCAACTAAATTGGGCTGGGGACAAGTAACTGTCAGTTTTTCCAGTGAGCCTTTGTTCACATTGATCCTTCCAGCTTCAATCCTTAATGAGGTAAATGAGCTGCTTCTGTACTATATCAGACCTTGCACATGTATCTTTCCTACTAATTACTTTGGATTGTAACATGAAGTTACAAATCTGCCTCCCTTGATAAATATTGTGTTCCTTGAGGTCAGGGACTTTTACTTATCCCTTGAGGTTGAGGACTCTTACTCATTCTGTATCTCCAGCACTAACAGGTTCTTGGCACATATAAAAGCTGCTCAAACATTTTTGAATGATAATAATGATAAAGATTATTAATTATTGAAAACTAAAAATAACCACAACCATTTATGAGTACTTGCTATGGGACAGACACTGTGCTAAGCGCTCTTCACATGTACTGGCATTTTAAACCTGGCAATAATCCTATAATGTTTGAGCACCATTTTATAAAAGAGGAAAGTGAGGATCAGAGAAATTATGTAAGCTACCTGTGATCAGACACACAGCTACTGGTGACAAAATGAGATCTAAATCCAGCCTATCTGAATCTAGAGTCCATGAGCTTGACTATTCTATACTACTATATTTAGCTAAACTGCACCAAATAAGGTTACAGTTCATAATTCACTGTACACCCATATGAAGAACTAGGCCATTGGAGCAAAACTCCAAGTGGTTAGGTTTGTTGCTGCTGCTGCTATTGTTGTTTTATTATCTTTCCTTCCCCTGTCTTCTGGTACTCATACAAACCTTCCAAAATAACTATTACAAACTCCAATTCCTTGAAGAATTGAAAGAACTTATTTATATAACAAAAACTGGTAATGATTACACGGAACTGAGGTCATATTCTAAATAGACATACTCTTAAAATTACATTGTACAGTGAGGAAGAAGCAACAGTAAAAGGCAATACCCTTAGAGAATACTGTTTATTATTTAAACTGTAAGAATTTGAAAACACGGGAATGTTAATTTGATTGCTTTCTCTACAAAAGCAATTTCCTTTGTTTATTTTTTTGAGACAGGGTCTCACTATGTAGCCCAGGCTGGCCTAGAACTTGCAGTGTAAACCATGTTGGCCTCAAACTCACATCAATCCCAAGTGCTGGGATTATAGGCATGCACCATCATACTTAAGAAAGCAATTTTCAAAAGTCACATAAAGAATGACTTTCACGTAGTCAATAAAAAAATGTGCTTATGCATTTAATAAGCAAAACTGAGCTACCCTTAGTGAAAATTTAGTGTCTTCCCAGCCAGTAAAGGGATAATAAATGATTTTAAAGAAAGTTTACAGAACATTTGTAAAGTCCCTAAGTGAAAATTCATATGGCATTTTGTGATTATAGTTTAAACCTGCTAATAAATATAGCAATGAGAGGCAAACAGATAGGAAGAAGCTAAAAACAGAACTGACAAGTCCATATAAGTAGCAGCTGGAAGGATGGGGATGTAGCTCACGGACCACGAGAAGCAGTAGCAGTAGACCACGAGACAAGCATGCACAAAGCCCTGGGTTTAAAACTCAGCACTGCAAAAAACAACAAAGAAGCAGCTAGAAAGAACATTCCAAACGTCCAGTCTCTCTCCATCTTTTCCTACAGTTACACAATTATTCTTTCTTTACCATGAGCTAGCAATTAAGTTTTACTGGAGTTACTCTCTGAAGTAGCAGAACAACAGAGGCCTTAGACAGGGTAGATAATGGGCCTAACAGTACCAAGCAAATAGTTGTTTACCAGGGCACAGCTGAGGGCACAAGTGGGGCACCATAATGAAAAAAAGTGGATCAAGTGTAAAGATAAAGATAAATCTTCACCTCTCACCTTAAGAAGCTATTAGACAATGTTATTTTCCAAAATCATGGAGTAAACCAAGGAAAAAGAAGACAGGCAACAGAAGACCCAGCATTCCCAAGACAACTGTTAAAACTGGAGGCCACCAGCTACTCAGGAAGCTGTAGCAGGAGGAATGAAGGTTCAAAGCCAGAAGCTAGCCTGAATATCTCAGGGAGACCCTGTGTCAAAAATAAAAAGAGCCCAGAGGCTCGGGAGGTGGAGGCAGGAGGATGGCAAGTTCAAGACTAGAGGCGGTCTATGTAACATAGCGAGACCCTGTCTCAAAAAGTTAAAAAAAAAAAAAAAAATGAACTGAGGGTGCAGCTCAGTGGTCCAGTACTTGCAGAGCATGCAAGTATGAGGACCTGGGTTCAACTCCCAGTACCACACACACACACAAAAAAATAATAAGAAGAAAAGAAAAGAAAAGAAAAAAAGGATGTCAGACACAGTGGAACGCGCCTGTTATCCCAGCACTCGGGAGGCAGAGCAGGAGGACTGACACAATTTCAAGGCCAGCCTGGGCTACATAGCAAGTTACAGGCCACCAAGATTATCTCAACAAACAAACGAAATTATTATTATTATTATTTTTTGCGGTATTGGGGGTTGAATCCAGGGCCTTGCGCCTGCATGCTTTGCAAGTGCTGGACCACTGAGCTGTGCCCCCAGCCCATTTTTTACTTTTTGAGACAGGGTCTCACTAAATTACGCAGACTGCCTCTGGTCTTGAACTTGCGATCCTCCTGCCTCCGCCTCCCGAGCCACTGGGATTACAGGCATGCGCCACTGCGCCCGGCAATAATAATATCTTTTAAAAACATAAATAAAATTAAAAAAGGGCTGAGGGTGCAGCTCAGTAGTGGAGCATTAGCCTAGCATGTACAAGGTTCTGGGTTCAACACCTAGTGCTGCCAAAACAACAACAAAACGGCAGGACAAATTGTTCCAGGAAGAATGCCTCCTTGAAAAAAAAAGGGTTGAACAAAAATTATAGAAGGTCATTGTTTTGGTCTAAGCTCACAGTAGACCATGCTAAAAATAAAAATGGGGTTACTTACACACAAAAAAAGGTATATTTCAGATTATCTCGTATTAACCAATAGTTGTTTTTCTATTATTCTGTCTTCCTGTCCCTGCCTTACAATGAATGTAACTTTGAAAGACCAATCAGTTTTTTTACTTTGTTTCCACTTCTTAAGCTCTTTTCTCTCTATAAAACCAAACTTCTCTGCATAGCTCATTGGAACACCTATTTTTTTTTATATAGAATGAAGTATTAATCTATTCTAGAATTGAAAATAAGGCCAATGAAGATCTACAATGGCCTGGCATGGTGGCTCACGGCTATAAACAAAAGTGACTTGGGAGGCAGAGGCAAGAATATGGAAAGTTCAAAGCCAAAGGTAGCCTGTGTAACTTAACAAGACCCTGACTCAAGATAAAAGTTTAAAAATGGATTGGGGGGTGCTATCCAGTGGTAAAGGACTTGCAAAGTATGTACAAAGCCATGAGTTCAACCTCCAAGTGCTAAAAAAAAAAAAAAAAAAAAAAAAAAAAAAAAAAAAAAAAAAAAAAAATCTACAAACTAAGCTGGGTGCTGTGACACATGCCTGTAATCCCAGCAACTTTGGAGGCTTAGAAAGGAGAATAGCAATTTCAAGGCCAGAGATAGCCTCCACAATTTAGCAAAACCCTGTCTCAAAATGAAAAATTGAAAAGGGGCTGGGGGCACAGCTCAGTAATACAGCATTTGGCCTAGCATGCACAAGGCCCTGGGATTAATCACTCAGTATTGGAGGAGGAAAAAAGGATCTTTAAACTGTTTTAATTTTGTCCATTCACAATAAAAAACAGTCATACAGATAGACACACCTATTTTGTTGTTGTTGTTGTTGTTGTTAGGTGCCGTTGAGTCAGTATCTTTGTTGTTGTTAGGTGCCCTTAAATCAAGTCCAGCTCATAGTGACCCTATGTACAACAGAACGAAACACTCCTGACTCTGTTTCAGACACACAATCTTTTTTATGTTTAAGCCCATTGTTGCAGTCACTGTGTCAATCCATCTAGTTGAAGGTTTTCCTTTTTATAGTTGACATGCCACTCTTGCAAACATGATGTCCTTCTCCAGGGATTGGTCCCTCCTTACAAAATGTCCAATATACATAAGATGCAGTCTAACCATTCTTGTTTCCAAGGAGCACATAGGGCTGTTCCTTTTTTTCTTTTTTTTTTTTTTTTTTTTGGTGGTACTGGAGGTTGAACCCAGGGCCTCGAGCTTGCATGCTCTGCAAGTGCTGTACCACTGAGCTGCACCTCCAGCCCTTTTTATTTATTACTTTTTGAGTCAAGGTTTAGCTAAATTATGCAGATTGCCTCTGGTCTGGACCTTGCAATTCTCCTGCTTCTGCCTTCTAAATCACTGGGATTACAGGTGTGCATCACCACGCCTGGCAGGTTGCACTGATTCTAAGACAGATCTGTTGATTCTTTTGGCAGTCCATGTTATATCCAATATTCGTCTCTAGCACCATCATTCAAAAACATAAATTCTTCTCCTTTCTCCCTTATTCAGTGTCCAGCTTTCACAGCCATATGATGCAACTGAATGTACCATAGCATGCGTTAGGCACACCTTTGTCTTCAATGTGATGTCTTTACTTTTCAACCCTTTAAAGAGGTCTTTTGCAAAAACTTTCCCAATGCAATGCGTCCTTTGATTTCTTCACTGCTGCTTCTGTGGGTGTTGATTGTAGAACCAAGTAAAGCAAAATCTTGGACAACCTCAATCTTTTCTCCACTTATTATGAAGTTGCATACTGACCCAGTTATAAGGATTTTTGTTTTGTTGATGTTGAAGCGCAATCCACATCAAAGGCTGTGTTCTTTGATCTTCATCAGTAAAGCTTTCAGATCCTCTTTACTTTCAGCAAGCAGAGTTGTGCCATCTGTATAAAGCAAGTTGTCAATGAGTCTTCCTCCAGTCCTGATGTCGTGTTCTTCATAAAGTCCAGCTTCTCATATTACTTGCTTAGAATAGAAATTGAAGAGGTATGGTGAAAGGACAAAGTCTTGACACACACCTTCCTTGACTTTAAACTAGGCAGTGTTTCCTT
The DNA here is from genome assembly GCA_007922755.1 of Pedetes capensis. Taxonomy (NCBI): domain Eukaryota; kingdom Metazoa; phylum Chordata; class Mammalia; order Rodentia; family Pedetidae; genus Pedetes; species Pedetes capensis. The sequence goes on along the minus strand of VMDO01024542.1, from coordinate 22,936 downwards.
GTTCTGCTCAAGACGGCCTCCTGGTCCATGTACAGATTCCTCATAAGTACAATTAACTGCTCTGGTATTCTCATTCTTCACAATATTATCCATAATTTGCTGTGATCCACACAAATGTCTTTGCATAGTCAATAAAACAGACATCTTTCTGGTATTCTCTGCTTTCGGCTAATATCCATCTGACAGCAGCAATGATGTCCTTGGTTCTACATCCTCTTTTGAAACTGGTTTGATTTTCCAGCATTTCTTTGTCAATATAATGCTGCAATCACTTTTGAATGACTTTTCACAAAATGTTACTTGCATGAGATATTGATGATATCACAATAGTTTCCACATTCGGTTGGATCCCTTTTCTTGGGAACAGTCACAAATATGATTCTCTTCCAGTCAGTTGGCCAGTTTTCCAAATATCTTGGCAGAAACAAGTGAGCAG
>VMDO01024542.1:0-17500 GCA_007922755.1 Pedetes capensis | reverse complement strand
GCAGGAGGATCAATGTGAGCTCAAGGCTAGCCTCGTCTGTATAGCAAGTTCCAGGACAGCCTGGGCTACAAAGCAAGACTCTGTCTCAAAAAAGAAAAAAAAAAAAAAAACCACATTACAAGAGGAGCTGGGCGCGGCAACACACACCTATTATTCAAGCAACTGGAGAGACAGAGGCAGGAGGATCACAAGTTTGAGACCAGAGGCAGCCAGTGTAACTTAGTAAGACCCTGACTCAAAATAAAAAATTAAAAAGAGGCTGGGGGTGCAGCTCAGCGATAGAACACTTGCAAAGTATGCATAAAGCTCTGGGTTCAGCTTCCAACTACTGGGGAAAAAAAAGATGAACAGTTTAGAATCTATAGCATGACAACTTCCTGAGACAACTAAAGATTGGTATAATTTATCATGGTTATATCTGACTTGAATTATATACCACACACAAAAAAATTCCCACCAAAAGGCTGGATAAAAAGTTAATAATCTAATGCCAACCACAGTCAAAGTCTATTAATCTTCCAGTAAGACCCTCCAAAACAAAAGTACACAAATGATGTGGAACAGATAGAAGAGAAATGATTAGATAGAAGAGAAATGATTAAAACAAAAAAATCTTAATCTTAGGTGGGCCCAGTGGCACAAGCCTATAATTCCAGTACTCAGGAGGCCCGAGGCAGGAAGATCAGGAATTCTAGGTTATCTGAGGCTACATAGTGAGACCCCGTCTCAAAAAACAAAAAACAAAAACAACAACAACAAAATCTTAATCTTAGTACACTGAAGTGACCCAAGTTACTTAAGACCCAAAGGACTTAATAGGGTCGGTCACCTAACATGAGCATCAGCCATAATAACAAACAGAAGACTTGGTTCCACATCATTTTGCATCATCCCACCACTACTATGTCAATGCCTGACAAAGACAGCCAAGTTTACTTGTTCCTTTAAAGAACAAAACTGCTCCAGAGGAACCCTTCTGTCTTTATACATCTTCAGGATAAGTTCTCTAAAACAGAACATTGGAGCCTTTGTTCAGGACAGTTAACAGTGGCCACAGATGTATAAGCAGTTCAATTTTTATAAACATCTAAGTGTCCATAGATGTAGACCATTTCCAAAAACAACGCTCTGTCTTTGTCATACGAATTCAACATTCAAAAAGCATATAAAGCACTGCATACAGAATAAGGCAGCCCAGTCTGCACTAGACTGTATCAAAAATATATAGAAGAAGCAAACTCAGTAATCAGTTTATGTTTCCTTTCACCAAAGGGATCTTTCTAAAATGACCAGACCCTAACATACCACACTCAGATCTGAAAGCAAAAGCTAGAGTTCTTACTCTTTTATGGATGCTGCTCACAACCTTTCTGTAATATTAGAAGATAAAAAACAAAAAGCCACATTCATTTCTCCAAATTCAAAGCATCCCTGTTTTAATCTACCATAGTGTCCAAGGTAGACACATACCTGGCACAAAATCCAACTAGAAGCCCACACTGATCCCAGCATCGTAACATGCCAAGCACCAAGGATGACGTAGCAATTTATCCAGCAGACAGTGATACATTCACTGGCTTGATTGCAGTATAGTCTGAGTTATACTGCAGCACAACTGTGAGATGCTGTTCTACATTGGGGTTTTTGAAAAGCAGAGAAATCTTGGATTACCTTTGTTGAAAACCAACTGACCATAAGTATAAAGGTTTCTTTGTGGACTCTAAGTTCTGTTCCATTGGATCTACATGATCTATATGATCTATATCTATAGCTTTGCAGCAATGCCATATGGGCTTGATAATTATTGCTTTATAGTAGGTTTTGCAATCAGGTAGTATAATTCTTCCAAATTTGTTTTTGTGGTACTTGGGGGCTGAACCTAGAGCCTCACACATACTTTGCAAGCTATCTACCACTGAGCTACAACCCTAGCCCCCTTTTCATTTTTTTTTTTTTTATCTTGAGACTGGGTCTAAGTAATGTAGGCTACCTCTGGCCTCAAACTTGTAATCTTCCTCCCTACGCCTCTCAAACTGCTGAGATTATAGGCCTGTGCCACTGGGCCCAGCTTAATTCTTCCAAATTTTGTTTTTTCCAAAATTATTTTGACTATTCTGGTCCTCTGGGTTTCCATATAAATTTTAGGATTAGCTTGTCAAATTCTACAAAGAAAAGAAATTGCTGCTAGGTTTTTGATGTAGACTTTATACATCAATTTAAGGAGAATTGCCATTTTAGCAATACTGAATCTTCCAATCCACGAGCATAACCACCTCTCCATTTGTTGAGACCTTCTTTAATTTCTGTCAGCAATGTTCTATAATTTTTAGCACACAATTCACCTTTTCTGCTAAATTTGTTCTCAGTTTTATTCTGTTAGATGCTATTGTGAATAAAATTAATTATTCTATTTTAGTTTTGGGTTGTTCATTTCTAGCTAGCATACAGAAATATGGTGGATCTTCCTGGGGATGCTGCTCAGTGATAGAGCTCTTGCTTAGGATGCACAAGGTCCTGGGTTTGATCCTCAACATGCCAGAAAACAAAAAGAAATATGATAGACCCTTGTATATTGAGTTCATAGCCTGTGACCTTGCTAAACTCATTTAAAATTTTTGTTAATTTGCCTCTAATCCAGGAAATTGGGAGGCAGAGGCAGAAGGATCACAAGTTTGAAGCCAGAGGTAGCCTGTGTAACTTGGAGAGACCCTGTCTCAAAACAAAAAAATTAAAAATGCACTGGGGGTGTAGTCCAGTGGGGGAGCACTTCCAAAGTACGTGCCAGACCCTGATTTCAATGCCCATGTACTGCAGGAAATAAATAAATACATACATAAATAAATAAATGTGTTAGCTTGCTAGATGTGGTGGTACACTGCTGTAATTCCAGCACTCAGGAGGCTGAGGCAGAAGAATTCTAAGTTTTGGCCAGCCTGGGCTACACAGCAAAACTTTGTCTCAAAAAACAGCAAATTTTCTTTTGGTTAACTTTATTGAGAAATAATTCACATACCATACATTTCACCCATTTAAAATGTATAATTCAGGGATTTTAGAATATTCATATAGTTATGAAACATCATAGCAATCTTAGAACATTTTTTCACTCCAAAAGGAAATCTCATCCTTCTATTCTGTTCCAGATGTCTTCGGGCCTATCTCTAAATATGGGTCACATTTTCCTATAGCTTTACATGTCGATAGATTTGTGTTATTATGGACATTTCATATAAATGGGATGATATAATATGTAGACTTTTATGACTGGCTTCTTTTGCTTAGCATAATGTTATTAGTGTTATACAACGTATTAGTACTTCAGTCTTTTTATGGTCAAATAATATTGAATTGTATGGATATACTATATTTTACTTACCTCTCAGTAGATGGACATGGTGTTATTTCTAATTTGTGTCTATTATGAATAATATTGCTGTAAAGTTGCAGGCTACAAAATTAACACACAAAAATCAATAGCTTTTCTTTACACCAATTCCAAACAGGAAGAGATGGAAATTTCAGGAAAAATACCATTCATGATAGCCCACCAGAAAATTAAATACCTTGTAATCAATCTAACCAAAGACCCTTCAGATCTCTACAAGGAAAATTTCAAAACGTTAAAGAAAGAAATAGCAGAGGACACTGAAAAATGGAAAGACCTTCCCTGTTCCTGGATAGGGAGAATTAATATTGTAAAAATGGCTATCCTACCAAAAGCAATCTATAGATTTAATGCAATACCCATTAAAATTCCACTGACTGACTTTACAGAAATAGAAAAAATGATCCAAAAATTCATATGGAGCCACAAAAGACCACATATAGCCAAAACACTCTTAAGCTGTAAAATGAACACAGGTGGAATCACAATTCCTGACTTCAAGCTATACTATAGAGCAGTGGTTGCAAAAACAGCTTGGTACTGGCACAAAAATAGGCCCGAAGACATCTGGAACAGAATAGAAGACCCAGAAATACCTCAACACACCTATAGCCACCTGATTTTCGACAAAGGAGCAAAGCAAGTAAACTGGAAAAAGGACAGCCTCTTCAACAAATGGTGTTGGGAAACATGGTCATCCACATGCAGAAAAATGAAAGCTGACCCCCATCTCTCAATGTACACGAGAGTTAACTCAAAATGGATAAAAGATCTCAACATAAAACCAGAAACTTTAAAACTTGTAGAAGGCAAGATAGGCAACACATTCCATCATATAGGATTAGGAAAGTATTTCCTTAATAGGACTTCAATTGCTCAAGAAATTCCAACAAAAATAGATAAATGGGATTACATGAAATTAAAAAGCTTCTGCACAACAAAAGAAACAATTAACAGAGTCAAGGAAACCCCCACGGAATGGGAAAAAAATCTTCGCATTTTTATACATCAGACAAAGGTCTAATTACTAGAATTTATAAAGAACTCAAGAAAAAAACTCCCAAAAAAACAAACAACCCAATACACAAATGGGCAAAGGAACTGAATACACAGTTGTCAAATGAAGAGGTCCGTAAAGCCATGAAACACATGAAAAAATGCTCAACATCCCTAGCCATTAGGGAAATGTAAATCAAAACAATGCTGAGATTTCACCTTACACCACTAAGAATGGCCAAGATCAATAAAACAAACAACAACAAATGCTGGCGAGGTTGCGGGGAAAAGGGAACACTCTTGCATTGTTGGTGGAGCTGTAAATTGGTGCAACCACTGTGGAAATCAATATGGAGGTACCTTAAAAAACTAAAAATACATCTACCATATGACCCAGCTATAACACTATTGGGAATTTACCCAAAGGGAGATGGGTCATCATACCACAGAGACACCTGCATCTCCATGTTCAATGCAGTGCTTTTCACAATAGAAGAATATGGAATCAACCAAAATGCCCTTCAACAGAAGACTGGATTAAAAAACTATGGAGTATATACACAATGGAATACTACTCAGCAATCAAGAAAAATGAAATAAGGTCATTTGCAGCAAAATGGATGGAATTAGAGAAAATTATTTTAAGTGAATGAACACGAGCTCAGAAAGAGAAACACCACATATTCTCATTCATATGAGGGAGCTGATTCAAAATTATAAGAAGGAAAAATCCTATTCAAAGGTCAGATCATAATAAAAGGGGGGAGATAAGAATGGTGTCAATATAAATGGTCTAGAAAATGCATGTAATTGTTCTAACAAGATAAAAACAAAGACCACTATAGGAAAAGTTTCTATCTTAAACAGAACTGGAACCCAAGGACAGATAGAAAAATATTACTAAGTAAAAGATAGAGAAGACTTACATGGGAAACTTAGATGGGAAGGGTGGGAGGGGGAGAAGCATAGGGGAGGGTAAAGGGTAACCTATATGAATAATGTTTATCAAAATGCATATACGGAAATGTCACAATGAAAAGCATTTCAAAATGAATCACATTAAGATGTACATTAAAAATTTCCAATAAAAATAATAATAATGTTGCTGTGAACATTTATGTATAAGGTTTTAGGTAGACATATTGTTTGCCTTTCTTTTGGGTATATGACTCAGAGTAGGATTGCTGGATCATGAGATAAGTACTATTTAGTTTTGTAAGTGGCAAATTAGCCAGGCATGGTAGTTCAGGCCTGTAATCCCAGCAACTCAGGAGGTAGTGGCAGGGGGATCAGCAGTTGGAGGCCAGAGGCCGCCTGTGAATTTAGCAAGACCCTGACGCAAACTAAATAAAAAATGGGCTCAAGATACAGCCCAGTGGTAGAGCACTTGCAAGGTATGTGCAAGGCCCTGGGTTCAACCCCCTAGCATCAGAGTGGGGCTGGGGAAGAAAGTGTCAAATTATTTTCCAGAATGGCTACATCCTTTCACATTCCCACCAGCTACTTATAAATGATTCAATTTCCCCACTTTCAGCCAGCATGATAGCACACATCTATAATCCCAGCACTCAGAAGGCTAAGGCAGGTAGATGGCAAGTTCAAGGCCTGGGCTACATAGAAAGACCCTATCTCAAAAATAGATAGATAGATAGATAGATAAATTCTCCATATTCTAGCAAATATTTGATGGTATTTTTATTTTGAGAATTCTGATAGGTGTGTAGTGATAACTCATTGCTACTTAAATTTGCATTTCCTGATAGCTAACTGCTATTAGCTATCAAACATCTTTTCATGTGCTTATTTTCCATCTGTATATCCTCTCTGGTAACCATTTGCTTTAGATATAAAAGCAGATATATAAATTTTTCTTATTGAGAATTTCTATTTACTGATTCACTATTGTCATGGTTTTAAAAATTCTCTAAACTTGTTTCCCTGTAGTTATATGAACATATTTATAATTGCTTTGAAGACTGCTGAATCTAAATCTAGGGACATTTGTAGATGGTTTCTATTGACCTCTCTTTTTCTAAGTATGGGTCACATTTTCCTACAGCTTTACATGTCTCATGATTTTTTTGTTGTTGTTGAAACTTGAACATATTAAACAATTTATTGTATCACTTCTGGATTGTAATTCCTTTTACCCATGGAGGCTGTTGCTACTATTTGTTGTTGTTGTTGTTAGGTGCCGTCGAGTCGGTATCCGACTCATAGCGACCCTCATAGGGTTTTCAATGGCAGACTGTTTCGGGATTGCCTTGGGAGTGGATTGCCAGGTCCTTCTCCCATTTTTGCGGCGCTGGGAATTGAACTCGGGACCTCAGAGACTGCAGCGCAACGCTCTACCAACTGAGCTAAATCCCAGCCCGTTGCTACTATAGTTTCTTTTTTCTTGGCTTAATAATTTGCCTGTGCTAAATGTGTGAAATCTGTTTTCCCTGTGGTATACAGCCTCTAATATCTCAGCTAATTTGTTTTCTATGCTTAAACTTGGCTTCTCAGAAGTCACCTCTATATCTACATAGCTTAAATGTCACCCAATGATTAGACAGGGATTACCAATGATTAGACCGGGATTATGCTCCAACACCTGAAGCCAGCCTTTTATATTCTGTTCCTATGTCTGTGTGTGGGATAGAGTAACACAATTTCAGAGTTTAGGACACTTTCAACTCTGTCCTAGCTTTTACGTTCTGTTGGACCTTATTGTTTTTCCTCTATGCATGTATAATATGCTGGCCCCAAGCAAATGCCCCAATCACAAACAGGCTTCAGCCAAGCAAAGCCATCAGCCTATACCACTCACGCACTGCCAAGACATTCACTTCCACCAGCTGTGCCATTGAGCATGAACATTATCCACCACCTGAATTGAGTAAGCAACACTTCTACTACAACATCAAAGCTACTAGACCTCATAGTCTACCCACACTAGAAAAAAATCCATGCCAAATGAGGTGAGGCATCAGAGGACAGAAACACTCTCAAACAAGAACATTGACTGCCACTGTTTTTACTGAATTTCAGCAGATTTTTAAGCATTAACTGTTCTCAGGTTGTACACCTTTTGATTTGATTTCAAGGATGCTAAAATGGTTGTTTTTGTCCATTTTTGGCAAGTTTTAATAGATGCTTTTTGGGCTGACGATTTTCTAATTTCATCTCTCAATTATAGCTTTAAGTCCATCTGTTTTATTTTTTGAGATATTAACATCATAAAATAAAGCACACAAATCTTAAGTACAGACTCAACTAGTTTTATGTACACACACTCACATACTTAATTACCCTATTAGGATATAGAATATTTCCAGAGTCCCAAAAGGCTCACTTTTGCCTGAAAGTCCTATCTTCCCCCAAAATAAACAAATTCTGATCTTTATTATCATAAATCTATCTCACGTGCTCTTGAACTTCATATGTACAATGTTATTCTGTGTGTTCTTTTATGTCTAGTTTCTTTTGATCAATATTATGTGTATTAAAATTTATCCAGGTAGTGACAGAGCAGATTACTCATTTTCAATGTTGTGTGTTTCATTATATGAATATCCCATGGTTTATTTTATTTGTTCTACTACTGATGGCCATTTGGGCTGTTTATAGAATTTGACGATACTTGTTTTTGTATTTGATGTTTGGAGGAAAATGCACTAATTACTTTTGGATATGTACCCCGGAGTGCAACTGCTTGTTGATAGGGAATGTGTATGTTAAGTTTTAAAAGATATTACCAAATAGTTGTTTTTTTGTTTGTTTGTTTTATGCCTATATAAATGTTAGGTTTTATTTTATTTTCATGGAAGTTTTTTTATTGGTAATTTTTAATGTACAACTTAATGGGTTCCATTATGACATTCCCATACGTGTATTACACTGTATATTGTTCATGTTCACTTCCCTCTTACCCTCTCATGACACATTTTTTTTTCTTTTTCAGTACTAGGGGTTGAACCCAGGGCCTCATACACACTTGCATGCTTTGCACATGCTATACCACTGAGCTGTACCCCTAGCCCATTTTTTTACTTTTTTGAGACAGTGTCTCGCTAAATTATGCAGACTGCCTCTGGTCTCGAACTTGCAATCCTCCTGCCTCTGCCTCCCAAGCTGCTGGGATTACAGGCATGCACCACAGTGCCCAGCGACAATGGTTTTTTAAATGGTTGTACCATTTGACATTTCCAACAGTGATATGTGAGAATTTCATTATGCTCCACATTCTTGCTGACACATGACACTGTTAGTGTTTTAATTTTAGCTTTTGTGGTTGGGATAAACGTTTAACTTATGTAATTTTAATGTGTAAATCTCTGATGACCAACAATAAATGCCTTTTCATAGACTTATTTTCCATTTGAACATCATCTTCTGAAGTGCCTTTTCCCCATATTTCTATTGTGCTGAATTTTTTTTCCCCTCAATGACTTATAAGATTAGTTTTTTCTCCCTGTATTGAGGATTGAACCCACTGCCTCTCACATTTAGGTGAGCTCTCTACCACTGTGCTATAACTTATAAGATTCTTACTGTGGGATATTTTAATATTTCTCTTTTAGTAACTGAAAAAACAAATAGAAAAAAGAAATCAAGGATAAATAATGACAACAAAATTGAGAAACTTAGCTGGCATATAGAGAACACTATAACCAACAATTACAGAATGCATATTCATTGTATTTAGAAACTTTACCAAAGTACACCCTATGCATGCCTGAAAAGTATCAACAAATTTTACAGGTTTCAAATCATATAGAGTATATCTTATGAACACAAAGGATTAAACTAAAAATCAATAACAAAGATAATAAAATCCCTAAATGTCCTGATTTTACCCAATATACTTCTACATAATTTATGGGTCAAAAAAAAAAAAATCACAATGAAGCCAGGTACCATAATGAATACCTGAAATCTTAGAGACTAGAGAGACTAAAGAAGAAAGACTGTGAGTTCAAGGCCAGAGGCAGCCTGCACAACTTAGCAAGACCATGTCTGAAAACAAACAAAAAACAAACACATAAGAAAAAAAAACACGAGGCTGAGGGTACAGCTCAGTGGTAGAGCACTTGCCTAGCATACATGAGGCTCTGGGTTTAACACCTCAGTACTGAAACAAATAAATAACAACAAAAAACCCACAGGAGAATAAGAAATATTTTAAATGGGCTAATAGTAAAAATATACCACATCAAAACGTGAAGGACATGGTAATATGAACTGATGGATGTATATACAGCAAGTATAGAAAAAAATGTTAATAATAGAGTCTAGGTAGTGAGTATATGACTATTCTCTGTAAAAATCCTCTCAATTTAGTTGCGTGATTGAAATTTTTTATAGCAAAATGTTGGGGAAAAAACTTGTTAGATAAGGCTCAAGCTGAGCTTAGGGGAAATTTTCTAGTCCTTAGTACATATGTTAGAAAAGAAAGGACTAAAAATGATTGGTTACCTATCTCAAAAAGCTAAAAAAATTACAGCAAGTGAAATCTAAAGAAAGTAGAAAGACAAGAATGAAAATGACAGCAGATATCAATGAGAGAAAACAAATGTATAATAGAAAAAAAGTACAAGTTAGTTCTTTGAAAAGGTCAATTAAACTGATAAATTTCTATTAAGACTGATCATCAATAAAAGAGATAATGATAATTGCCAATATTAAGAAATAAGAGGGAATCACTACAAATCCTATACATATAAAAAATGGGTATAGTATTATGAACTTTATGGCAATAAATTTGAAAATTTAGGTAATATTGATAAATCCTTGAAAAACAACTTTCCATCCTACTTAGAAACAAAAAATCTGAATAATCTTAAATGTACTAAAGAAATTAAGTATATAATATATGTAATTTTTTTGTGTATGTTGTACTAGGGGATGAACCCAGGGCCTCTCGTAAGCGCTATACCACTGACTGCACCCTCAGCCCATTATTTACTTTTTATTTTGAGAGTAAGTCTCAATAACTTACACAAGCTATCTCTGGAGTTGAACTTGTGATCCTCTTGCCTCTACCTCACAAGTCACTGGGATTACAGGCATGTGCCACTGTTCCCAGCTTAATATATATAATTTAACAGCTACTATTACTGCTTTTTGTGGTTATCCTTTATCAATCTTTAGACTAGTGCTCTGCCACAGAGTTCCATCCTCAGGCCTTTTTGTTTTCTTTTTTTTGTGGTACTGGGAGCTGAACCCAGGGCCTCAGGTATACATTTCAAGCACTCTACCACTGAGCTGCACCCTCAACCCATTTTTTATTTTTTATTTTGAGACAGGGTCCCACTAAGTTATGCAGGCTGCCTCTGACCTTCAATTTGTGATTCTTCTGACTCCACTTCCCAAGTCTCTGGGATTACAGGCGTGTGCCACTGTGTCTGGCATCCCCAGCCTTTTGATAAATCTTTATATCTCTCCAATTTATTCAACAAATATTTACTAAGTGAATATTACATATTATGGAAAGTGCTACCTATATAAGTGAAAATAAAACACATTCTCTGGGCATAATAAGCAATCAAATAAATATACCAGCAAAAACATTACAAATTGCAATAAATGCCATCAAAAGGGCGGCGGGGGGGAGGAAATAGTGTAAGTAGTAATAGCAAGCCTCTTTGAGGAAATGCATGTACTCTATCATCTCAAAGACATCAAGTAATCACTGAAAGAGTGAAAGAGAATGCCAGGCAGAAGGACCAGTGCACGTGGCCCTGAGTAGGATTAAGACTGGTTTACTTAGAGGAACTGAAAGGCCAATATAATTAAAATACTGTCAGCAAATGTAAGTTCATAGAAGTCAGACCAATCAGGGTCTCATAAGCCAAGTTAAAAATGTTATATCTTATACTAAGTGCAACAGGAGGCAAGAGTAGAGAGTTAGAGGTATAGTATAACTCAGTGTTAGGATGTTTGCCTAGCATGTGTGAGGCCTTGGGTTTGATCTCAGTACCAAGGGGAAAAAAAGAGTGGGGGGCAGTAATCACAGAAGCAGGGAATCCAGTTGGATGACTAGTCTAGTAGATCAAGCAAAAGTTAAACCAAGGCTTGAATAAGGTGATGGCAGTAAATATATCAATGTAAATATTAAGAGATAGGATTAATGAAATTGAAGTATAATTTCGTGAGATTTTGACTTGAGCAGAGTAGCTGGAGGTGTTCAGTGAGATGAGGAAGACTAAAGGAAGACCAAATTTATGGAGAGGGGATAGACCATAGTTTGAAGCCTATAAGATAGTCAAGTGAAATTTCCATAAATAGGTGAACATAATAAGTGATCCCAGATAATAGGTCTAGGATGGGTATTATAAATTTGGGAGTCATTGGCATACAAGCAGTAACGAAGGAATGGGATTACATAGACAGAAAATATATATCAAGTGAAAAGAGAAGGTGGTGCAGGATCAAGCAATGAAAGAATTCAACAGTTCAAAGTTACATAAAAGAGACTAGAAAGAGTATGAAGGATGTAGGCAAAAAGCCTAAAATGTGGTTTTTAGCAAAAAAGAAAGGTCTGTGTTTTAGAGAAAAAGTAGTTACATTATAGAAATATTGAGAGGCCCAAAAGGATGAAAACTGAAAAACATCCACTGGGTTTAGCCACACAGTAGTTAATAAGAACAGTTTCAATAGCATGGTTGGACAGTAAACTGACTAGAATAGTTTGAAGAATAAGTGGAAAGTAGACAGTACTTCTAAAAAACATTGGCCATTAAGTGGGGCAGAGACAGGGCAGTAATCCAAAGTGAATATGGCCCTCAAAGAAGGATTTTATAGAAATGGGAGAGAATAGAGCATGTGTAACCCAAGAGAAATGATCGCCAACATGAATGGCCTAGCAGAAAAAAGGATAATTAAAATATAAAGAAGAAGATGACTAAAGGAGGAAGAGCCCTGAGAAGTGCTTGTAACGAGAAGAAAAAATGAGAATGTGAGTACAGACACAAGTTAATTTGAGATGAAGTGTTAGGAAGGGGAATTTCTGGCCTGGTAGTTTCTATTTTCTCAATGAAATATGCAGTGGAAGTTATGAATTAAAAGTGGTCAGAGAATAGCACAGGGGAGATTGCTGGTTTAAGAACAATGGAGAAGAAATGAAACTGTTACAGTGGAAAATAGAAGGCCAAATTATGAGAAAACAAACAAAATAGAACAAGAAAATTTTCACAGCACAGACAGCATTTGACAAGGATCTTAGAGAATGATTATCTCAAGAGGTAAATGAAAACTGGGCATGGTGACATATCCTGGCACTCGGGAGACTGAGGCAAGAAGATCATGAGTTTAAGGATAGTCTGGGCTGCTTAGATCCTGTATCAAAAGAGGGGGTGGGGAGCGACGGGGAAAAGGAGAGGGAAAAAAACGGATACAAACAGATGGAGCAAAGAGCACAAAAACGAAAATTATAGGGCACTGTGGGGGAAAATACGTAGTGTGACTGGAATAAGGAAAGAACACAGAGTACACAGGTAGAGAAAAAAATAGAATAATCAGTTGTGGCCAGACTATGGAAGAACCTGAATACCATGACTGAATGCCTCCGTCAGTTATTGGGTAGGTAAATTATATAATCTGAGTTTATATTCTCATCTATAAAATGAAGGTAATTAATACCTACACTACAGGATCATTTGGTTAGAGGTGGTATATACGGAAAGCATGTTGCACAGTGTTTGACTTACAGTAGATGGTCAATAAATAGCAGTAAAGGTTCAAGTTGCAATCTTAAGCTTTACTTTGAAAAGATGACAGGTTTGTTTTTACAGTAGTGAAATAAGAGATTAAAATCAGAGAAAATAATTTAAGCAGACATTCCAATAGAGCAGACTAGAAAGAATAAATACCTCCATAGGGTCAGTGATAGTGGAAACTGAAATGAAAAATATGAGGAGAAAGAAAATGTCAGGGTAACATAATATAATTACTTGTACTTAGTGGGTCAGATTGTCCTGGAACCTAAATTTTATATTCTAAACACTGATGAGACTCTTTCATTGATTATTTCCTATATATCTTCCTGACTAATAGAGTCCCAGTTTCATGACCATCACTAGATTTTATTTGGGAAGAGGTTAGAATTCTTAAATAGGAAGAATTATTAAATTGACATTTTGAGATAAGAATTGTAACTCTTGGGAGAAAGAGTACCCAGAAAAATACCAAATATTAAACTACAGTTATTGCAACAAATTCATTTTCATGCAACAGTGCCACACAAGTACCACAACCCAGAATCTGAGAATTAAAAAACAGACTATGATTCTCAAGTATATCTGACATGAAATGATCCCCAAATGACATTAACAGCCCAGGATCAAAACCTCTAATACTTTTAATTCTGTTTTGGCTAAATTTTATCCTTTAGGGGGAAAAAAAAACTAAAATCTTTTTTTTTAACCTTACTTTCCCCTCCAGTAACCCATTCTATTCTCTTCTTTCCATCAACCTCTTAAATGACATAAAGTTGAAAATCCTAGCTTGGCACAGTGGCGCGTGTCTATAATCCCAGCAACTCAGGAGGCAGAGGCAGGAGGAGCCCCAGTTCAACCAGAGGCAATCTGCGTAATTTAGCAAGACTCCATCTCAAATAGTGGGGGAAAAATAGGGGGGGCTGGGGGCACAGTTCAGTGGTACAGCACTTGCAAAGCATGCAAGTGCGAAGCTCTGGGTTCAACCCCAGGACCACAAAAAAAAGAAAAAAGGAAAATCCTAGCCAGGTGTGGTGCTGCACACCTGTGACCCCTGTGACTCAGAAGGTAGAGGCAGAAGGATGGCAAGTATGAGGCTACAAGTAGCCTCTGTAGCTTAGCAAGATCCTGATAAAAGAACGTGCTGGGATGCAGCCTGGTGGTAGAGCACTGGTCTAGCATGTGTGAGGCCCCAGGTTCTACTCCCAAGTACTGGTGGGGGGGAAAAAAAAAAAAAAAGAACCTATTCCTTCACTATTTACTCACTAATCTCCTGCTATCTAATAAGTTTGCCCCAAGATAATCTTATTCACTGCTGTTTTTTATTATTTTTTAATCTCTTAGCTCTCTATTCAACACTGTATGCCACATCCTCTACCTTAAAATATTATCTTTCCCTTGACCTTCTTGATTATTTCTACCTCACTGATCACTTCCAGTCACCTTTGTCTTTTTTTCATCCTTCCACCTAAAGATAGACACTTCCCTAAAATACATGTCCCTCCTATCTATATACTCTCACTCATAGATCCACTTACTCAACTTTAATTTCAATGCAACAAACATTAACCTTTTGCTATATGCCAGGCACTGTTCTAAAATCTGGAAAACACATTTCTTGGCTCAGGCTTTACAACAGGCACAGGCTTTACAGCAGGCACACCTGGAGAGTATCAGAATAAAGATTCCTGGGCTCCATGACCAGAGATTATAATTTAATAAGTCTGTGGTTGTTGGTGGTGTTAGGTGGTGTTGAGTCGGTGTCCGACTCAGTGACCCTACACACAACAGGCCAAACAGTATTGTTACTGCTTCTCTGCTATTCATTGGGTTTTCAATGGCTAATAGTTTTTTGGGAGTGGGTTGCTAGCTCCTTCTCCCAAGCTTACAGCACTTTGTATTCCCAGGTGGTCTCCCATCCAAGTACTAACCAGGCCCGACCCTACTTAGCTTCCAAGATCTGACAGGATCAGATGCCACAGTGGTACAACTGCAGGCTAAAGTCTGTGGTAGGGCTCAGGAATCTCTTTTTTATAAAGGTCCACAGATGATTCTGCTGCACAACTAGGAAAAATCTGAATATTCTTTTCTATTTTATACATGTCTTAATATGTCTCAACTATGTTTATTCACAACACTTCTGATACCTAATATTTGGGGAATTTGCCCCACCAACAACCAGTTCTCCAAATCTCCAGATTCCAATTAGGAGTCCCACAATTCAATTCTGACATTAAGTACTCAAAGTTAGGAAGGCCCCTCAGACTGAGGGCTGAGTCTCACAAGATTGGCCCCTACCTCAGATACCAGTTCCAAGTCCCAGCCACCTGTACTTCCAACTAACCAGCTATAAATCAGGGATTCACCTTCTTCAGATTCAGTAATTTGCTAGAATGGTTGATAGAACACAGGAAGAGAGTTTACTTACTATTACTATTTTTATTATAAAGGATATGATTCAGAGGCCGGGCACAGTGTAATCCCAGCAGCTTGGGAGGCAGAGGCAGGAGGATCACAAGTTCAAGACCAGAGGCAGTTTGCATAATTTATCAAGCCCTGTCTCAAAAAGTAAAAAAACGGGCTGGAGGAGGCAGGTGAATGGTCCAGCACTTATAAAGCAGGCAAGTGAGAGGCCCTGGGTTCAACCCCCACTGCCAGGGGTGGGGTGGGGTGGGGGCAGGGAAGGATATGACTCATGAATAGTCAAATGGATGGGAAGCAAGGGTAAAATAAGGGGAAGGGACATAGAACTTCCATATCCTCTTTCTGGCATACCACCCTTCTCAATGTATTCAGTGACCCAGAAGCGACTCAGATCCCGTTATTTAGGGTTTTTATGGCTGATTCATTAAGTAGGCATGATGGATCAGCTCATTGGCAGCTGATTATTAATCCAATGTATAACCCCTCTTGGATCCCAGGAGGTCAGGGGATGGGGCTAAAAGTTCTGACACTCTAATCATGCCTTGGTCTTTCTGATGACCTGCTCTTATCCTAAGGCCCTCTGGCCCCCAGGCATCTTATTAGCATAAAAGGTATCATTACTCAAGAGACTCCAAGGGTTTTTTAGGAGCTTTGTGCCAGAAATCAAGGGCAGAGACCAAATTTTTGTTTGTTTGTTTGTGTGGTACAAGGAATAGAACCCATAGCCTTGCACTAGGTAAACACTCTACTACTGAGCCCTGTCCCTTTTTTTAAATCCAGAGATAAGGTCTCACTAAATTGCACAGGTGATCGATCCTCCTGCCATAGCCTCCTGAATAGCTGGGATTACAGATGTGTACCACCATTCCTGGCTGTTTTGGGTTTTTTAGCCAGGGTCTCACTACATACAGCCTTGAGCTCCCTATGTAGCCCAGGCTGGCCTTGAATTTAAGATCCTCCTGCCTCACCTCTCAAGTATTGGGATTACAAGTATGTGCCATCACACCTAGCCATCAAGTATTTCTTTCCTTTTTTTTTTTTTTTCTTTTCCTTTTTGGTACTTGGAGATGAACCCAGGGTCTCACACATACTTTCCAAGTGCTCCACTACAGGGCTGCTCCCCCGACCCCTTTCTTGTTTTTTATCTTGAAACAAGGTCTCATTTATTTACATAGGCTGCCTCTGGCCTCGAATCTGCAATCCCCCTGCCTCCACCTCCCAAATCACTGGGATTATAGGCATGAGCCACTGCACCCAGCTCAATTACTTATTTCTTACTATTACAGTATGACATATTACAACCCTCATCAGCTTCTTCTTCCATTGCACTGATTACATTGTTTCCTCTATTTTTAGTTGCCTAAACATGCCAGGCATCCATCATGGTCCAAGCCCATAATCCCAGTAATTTGGGAGGCTGAGACAGGAGGATTGAGGGTTTGAGGTCAGAGGCAGCCTATACAATTTAGTAAGTTCCTGTCTCAAATAAAAAATAAAAAGGTTTGGGGATGCAACTCAGTGGTAGAGCTCTTGCCTAACATGTACAAGGCCCTAAATTCAACCCTCCGTATAAAAAAAGAAAAATTGCGTGAACATGCTAGATCTTTCACTGGCACCTCTGCTCATGTTGTCTACCATATTACCTCTACCCTTCCTGCTCATACACACATCTATCTCTGTTAGCCTGTCCTTTTTCTGTTCATCCTTCAAATCCCAGTTTAAATATCTCTAAGACCTTATTGGACCCCTATCAGTTCTCATTAAACCTTCCCCCCATAATAATGATTTGTTAAAAATAATGTTAGCCATAGGCTGTGGCATATGTGCCCACAGTCCCAGCTATTTGGGAGGCTGAGGCAGAAGGATCTCTTGAGTCCAGGTGTTCTAAATTCTAGGTCAGCCTGAGCAACATAGAGAAACTATCTTAAAAAAAGAGAGGGAGAGGGGAAAGGGGGAAGAGCGAGGGAGGAAGAGGGGGAGGGAGGGAGGGAGAGAG
>VMDO01024541.1:0-29549 GCA_007922755.1 Pedetes capensis | reverse complement strand
CATGATGGGAGGACTTTATTCTGTTTTGCTTATTCCTGTATCCCAGTGCCTACAACAGTGGTACATGTCCTCAATAAATACCTGTTCAATGGAAAGGAAACAGAGAAACAGCTAGGCATGGTAGCACAAGCCTGTGATCCCAGCACTCAGAAGGCTGGAGCAGGAGGATCTCAAGCTCAAGGCCAGCTTGGACTACATAGCAAGACCCTGTCAAAATAAACAAATGGTAACAAAAAAAGAGGGAGAAATAGTTCAAGAAACATTTTTTTCTTTTTTGCCAATTGGGGATCAAACCCAGGGCCCCATACATGCTAGGCAAGCATACTACCACTGAACTACAACCCAGTCCAAGAAAACTTGATAGTACTGACAGAACTAAGCTGACGCAGTGGCTCACACCTGTGATCCCAGCGGGAGGTGGAAGCAAGAGGATCTTAGGTTCAAAACCAGAGGCAGCCTGCACAATTTAGCAAGACCCTGTCTCAAAATAAAATATAAAATATGGGCTGGGGGTACAGCTCAGCAGTAGAGCATTTGCAAAGTATGTGTGAGTGAAGCCCTGGGTTCAGCCCCCCAGTATGGGGGAAAAAAAAACTGACAGAACTAAAGAAACTAAATTTTCATGCTGAAATGGCCCTCTGAATGCCCAGCAAAACAAATGAACAGAGTTATATATGGAAGCACCACAATACAACATAAGATATCAGAATACCAAGGACAAGGACAAGGAAAAGGCACTAGAATATTTTAGTGAGGAAAGAAAAATTTAAAAAGATTACAGTAAAAGGATTAGTGGTCAGAAAAGCTTTGGATGTCTCCACAGCAGCACAGGATGCTAGAAGATAATAGAGCAAGACTTTCAAAGTTTGAAGGGAAATTAAGTCAATTCTACAATTACATATACTTAGTCAAACCATCAAATGTGAAAGTAGAATAAAGACATTTTTCAGACATTCAAGGTCTCAAAAATTTTTTACTTACTATGTGTCTTTTCCTAGCAATCTATGGAGGATGACTTCCACTAAATGAGATAGTGTTTTTGTTGTTGTTGTTATTTTGTTTTGTTTTTGAAAGAGGAAGTCATAGAATGTAAGAAACACAAGATATGTCACAGGACAGAGACCAAGGGAACCCCCAGGATGATGAGGGAGATTCCAGGATGGCAGCTGTTCTCTATACTGTGGCAGATACGAAGGATCTCCAGGAAAGTGAAACTGTTCAAATAGCTAATGGGTCTGTCTTCAGGAGATACTCGGTTAATTCAGGAAGAGTTTGGGGGTTGAATTAAAGATAAGAGCTTAGAAAACAAGCAAAAAAAAAAAATCAAGATAATTACTAACCCAAAGGGAAAAATATGCAAAAAGAAAAGATAATCATGGCTTACTACCTGACTCAGCTATGAACAATAAATGTCATAATATAAACCTTTAGCTGGTATCAATTTAATTGACAGATATTAGTTTGCAGTATCATCCAAGGCCCCAAAACAACAACAAAAAAAACACCTTTTGTTATTTCAAGTATTTGTTTTAAAGATATAAATATGTTCTTACATATCATGCAACTATGTATAAACATCCAACCTAGTAAAAACTACTTCATAGCCTGTGTATTTTGTGGTATGTTGGTTAGCTGGCTTATTGGGAAGGGAGGGTATAGAAAGCCTGCTTTGTAGTGTTTGCTGGTTTCCAAGGTGCATACTTCTTTCATGGATGATTTCAAAGAACCAATGTTGCATCACTAAACATAAATTTGAACAGAGACAAAAAAAGTTCTTGCTAGTTGTTGCAAATGGGCTCCAACACACCACTGGTGGAGGTGGGGAAACATAATTAAATCCTCACCATCCAGAATGAGGATTCAACAGATCCTCTCTGAAACTGGAACATGAAGAAGTAGCAATAAATGCATGGTATTTAGAGCTGAGAGTGCAGCTCAATAGCAAATAAAGCATTTGCCTAGCTTGCATGGGGCCCTGGGTTGCATACGGAGGACTGCAATAAACAAACAAAAAAGCATGGTATTTAGAAATTTGGAGATAAATATGAAAAGAACCAGCTCAAAGAGTTGAAGGTAGCCAGATTGGGTGATGCCTGTAATCCCAGCAACTCAGGGGGCTGAGGCAGGAGGATTGCAAGTTCCAGGCCTGAGGCAGCCTGCATAACTTAGCAAGACCCTGACTCAAAGTAATAATAATTTTTTAAAAATGAGCTGAGGGTGCAGGCCAATGGTAGAGCACTTGCAAAGTATGTATGAGGCCCTGGGTTCGACCCTTCAAGTACCACCAAACAAACAAAAAAAAGAGTTGAAGTTGGTTGGGGAAAAGTGGAGGCTAGAAAAAATTGGTCCATTTTTTTGAAACCGATCATATAGATCTATTTGATTCTTTAAATTACACATATACAATTCTGATTTCTTAAAAAGTTACATAAGAAACGCAGGTAAAGCTCCCTAGATGGTGCTTGGCACACAGCCCACATTCCTTTAACTTCTCAGTGTCCACTTCACTGTAGTGATGAGGTGGCCCTGACACCTGTTCTGGGTATAGGATTGGTGTTAGACACCTGTGCAGTGTGGGTAGCTGACCAGGTGTGACTCTGAGCAGACAGGCGTAATAGGGTGGGGAGCACTAACAGTTACTGGGTGTTTACCATATGATGAAAGGTACTTTTGCTTGCACATTATGTGTGTGTCTGAGAGGAGGCTTTGCTCAGTTTGGGGGTGCTACTCACACTGCCTGGCCGGGGGTTGGTCTCTCGGCCCCTGTAAGTAGTCCAGCGTGATGTTTCTTTGTTCAACTCTTTGTACTTTCCGTTAAAGACACGCTCAATGTCTGTGAGAGAGAAGGCACAAACTGCAGAACTCCTTGTCCCGCCAACCTGCCTGAAGACAACCAGAGAGGATGTCATGGTTTCCTCCACCACACCCACCAGTTCCCACTCCAGTCCTGGCCCCTCCTCAGTGGGAAACCCCAAGAAGGCCCAAGTGTGGAGGGCTGGGCCAACATCCAGTTGCTTCTTCTTCCACTTGCTGTGGTGATAAGGGCTGGGAGAGCCCCATGTTGCTCCCTGACTCTGGCCCAGGGCCTGGCTGGAGGCCCATCTTAGGATTTGAAATGTGATTAGCCTTAATGAGAATTAATTGGGGTACAGGCCTTGGGGTGGCTCCTGCCTGTCCTGCCTAGGCCAGGCTCTACCCATAGGAGGGGTGGTATAACTGGCTCCAAGTTGCCTCCACATGAAGATTTCTTTGGGTCCCTTGGAGTCTTTGTCCTCAAAGAACCAACCACAGCCTAGTTTTCTCCTTCAGCTCTGGTCCATGGAGATAGAAGGTCTGTTTCTCCCTCTCTTTAGCCTGACTATTATACATACCAGGTTCTCAGTTCTAGATCCTATGGATTCCAGACCCTATTAATATCAGATACCTTTGGTACCTAGCACATTGTCAGCAGGGTGTGGGGGCCACACCCTGACTTTGGGACCTTGGACACGTCAGTGAACCCTTCTCAGTCTCTAAATAATGCCTTCGTGTTTCTCTAATGATAGTGATAGTGTTTCCCCTCTTTGCCCTGGCCATAGCTCAGAGCTAAATTTGTGGCTAGTATCCAGGGACTATACATTTTGTGCCTGCAGGCATAGCCCTGTGGCATCTGATCCCGTCAGATCTTGGAAGCTAAGCAGGGTTGAGCCTGGTTCGTACTTGGATGGGAGACCGGCTAGGAACACCAGGTGCTGTAGGCTTGGGAGACAGACCCGGCAACCCACTCCCAAAAATCAATCTGCCATTGAAAATTCTATGAATAGCAGAGAAGCACTGACAATAGTGTTTCCCCTGTTATATGTAGGGTCGCTATGAGTTGGATATCGACTCAATGGCACCTAACAACAACAACATACTTTTATGACTACCATTTTTGGGATTTTGTTGTTGTCTGTTTGCTTCAGTACTGGGTGGCTGGACTTTGGGCTTGATGAAAGCTAGGCAAGGACTCTACTACTGAGCTGTTGCATCCTCAGCACCACCCCCTTCCTTCCTCTCCACCCGTTTTATCCCTTGGTTTTTTTTTTTGTTGTTGTTGTTTTGTTTTGTTTTTTGTTGTTTTTTTTTTTTTTTTTTTTTTTTTTTTTTTTTTTTTTTTTTTTTTTTTTTTTTTTTTTTTTTTTTTTTTTTTTTTTTTTTTTTTTTTTTTTTTTTTGAGTCAATCTCACTCTGTAGCTGAGGCTGTCCTGGGCCTTGAACTCATGATCCTCCTGCCTCAGCATCACAAGTGCTGAATTATAGGCATGCAACAGCATGCCTGGCTTCTTTTTTAAAATTTTGAGACAGGGTCTTGCCAAATTGTACAGGCTGCCTCTGGCCTAGAACTTGTGATCCTCTTATGCAGACCAAGTCACTAGGATGACAGCCACCTAGATTGACAATCATTTGTAATGTACTGAACCTATCCCTACCTTCTCATATTCTCCCTTTATTCCCATTTTCATATCTACTTTATTGACCCACTGTTGTTGAGTGCCCTCAAGTCGGGTCAGACTTATAGTGACTGTATTTTCAACAGATGAAACACTGCCCGACACTGTGCCATGCCTAGCACTATTGTCAGTGCTTCTCTGCCTTTCATAGGGTTTTCAATGGCTGATTTTGGGTGGCGGGGCGGGGAGTGCGCTGCCAGGTCCTTCTTCCAAGCCTACAGCATCTGGTATTCCCAGGTTGTCTCCCACTCAAGTACTAACCAGACCCGACCCAGTTTAGTTTCTGAGATGTGAAGAGATCAGGCACCAGGGGCCTATGGCTGCAGTTAGTTATTAGTTGTTAGGTGCCGTGGAATCGGAAACGACTCAGCGACACTCATAGGGTTTTCAATGGCTGATTGTTTCAGGATAGCCTTGAGAGTGGCCTGCCACATCCTTCTCCCATAAGGCTGCAGTAGAAGCTTGATTTTTCCCATATGCATGAAAGACAGATTAAATTCCTGAGAGATGGTGACGACCAAATGGCTTCTTGTGTAAAATGTAGGTTATGTGCTAGGCTCACATCAGTGCCTGCCTCCCATTGCCAGCCAGGGCCACGGTGGCCTCAGATCACATGCTCAGCTTGCATGTTCCCGCCCTGCTGCTCACCACTGAGAAGTGAAGACTGCATAGATGCGGGGAACGGAGGCCGACTCTGTGGGCAGCAGGAACGCGTGGCGGATGACATTGAATGGTAGCTGCCCGGGCTGGGCACAGAGAAGCTGGGCTTTCAAGAAGGTGGTCCACTTCCTCTGCAGCAGCTTTTCACCGCCCACGTCGTTCTGAGGTGCGAGGGCAGAGTCAGGAGCCACACTTTGGCTGAGTTGGCCCCGCCCCCCGCCTCTTTCCCCCAATTGGGCCCCCCAAGAGAAACCCCGCCTTCACCACACCCCATTGGCAGCCCCACCTCCCGCCGACCTTGCAAACTCTAGCCACTCGGGATGTGTGCAGCTTCTCAAAGAAGTCAAACTCGCTGGCTGTCTCCTCGAAGAAGAAGTAGACGACCTGGGTGGAAGGGATGGCTGCCACGAAGGAGGCATCCGCTGCGGGGATAGTGCACATGGGCTTAGGGATTGAGCACCAGGATGTCCTGGGTGTTCCTTAGTGTGACAACCGTTGGGTAGGCTAGGGGAGCCCGAGACAGGCTACCTTGGATTCCACAGCTTGCAGGGTAGTGACAGGGGCAGAAGTGTGTGTGAGGGGCATATTTCTTTATTTACGTAAGGTGAAATCTTTGTGAGGAACGGGGCTTTGTCTTCTTGCCTACTATAGAGCAGTGCTCATAGAGTACCCTCAACAAATGAGAGTTGAGTGAATTAACAGCAATTCCCAGTGCCAAGTCTCCAGGATTTGGGAAAAGGGCCAGACCCACGCTGGCTGGGTGTCAGGTCCTTACCCTGCAGCCAGAGGAGGAAGGTATCTGTCTTGAGAACAGGCTGAGATCCCAGCGTGCGCATCACGATGGGCTCGCTGCCCAGGAAGTTGTTCATGGTGCCAGAATAGAGCATCCCATCTGGGTCAGAGGAGAGAGGAGGAGAGAACTTAGGAGGTGAAGGCTACCCTGCCCTCCTCAGACGGGCCTTTGCCTGGGACCAGTATCCATCATTCTTCAGCCCCGTCATTCATCCATTCCACACCCTCCTGCAGAGCAGTAAAGCCCCACTCACCCACCCACCCATACAGCAGGCATCCTTCTTAGGTCTCTCTGTCCACAGGAAACAGCCAGTGTGGCCTTCTGTGTCTGGGCACTTTTCTAGTCTTTCTTTGGCTACTCCCTCACACACCCAGCAGAACCACCTGCCAAATAGAATCACTCATTGATCTCAGAAGGTGACTATGTTTTCTTCTTCTTGGAACACCTTCCCTCTCTATCTCTCTATTTATCTTTCAAGTCTTGCTCAAAAGGCAAAGGCCACCTCCTCCAGGAAGCCAGAGTGGGATGTCTATAATAGTTTGTGTCCTGGCACAGGGCCATGATCTTCATAACCCCTTCAGTACCCAGCCTAGTGCCTGGCACACCACAGGAGGTGCTCCCACAGTACATACTGGATGAGCAAATGAGTGACCCTCGGGTCTCATCTCTGCCTTATACTCCTGCCTCCTTTGTGGCAATTTTAGGGGGAACTTGTGATTGGGATGCCTGATTCTCACTCTGATCTTGTGCTCTGAGCTCCCTGGCTGATCTCTTTGTCCCTGCCTTTTAGAAAATTCTATCATAGTCCATATTTTACAATAACTAGAGAAGGCAGATGGTGGGATGGACCAGAAAGTCTATACTCACCCACCAAGACAGCAGTGTGCTTGTGAGCAGGGTCAAAGGGGCTTTGGCCTTTTCCTGCCATGACCTTGTCCTCTGAGATGGGCAAGAGGTAGGAATCTTGGAGTTCCTGGAGAGGGGGAGAGGCTGGGGGCCCAGAATGCCAGAATCTCACATCTGGGAAATGGGCAGCAAGGTGGAAGGGAAAGGGACAGAGAGGGAAGTTGGTCTGGGGCCAGAAAGCTCATGAGGGTCCTGAGGAACCAGAGTTTTCCAAAGCTACAGAGGATGGGCAGGGGGTAGGGATGAGAAGGGATACTTGGGGTCCTGTGAACTGGGCATCAGACAACTCACAATGAAGGTACAAGCAGGGCTAAAAGCGTAGGTCCCGCAGGTATACAGATGGGTGGCATTGAAAGAGACCAGGACACGAATGAAGTTGAAACACTGCATCTAGGGAATACAGAGAATTCAGGGCTCCAGACCACGTGCCTCAAACTCCTGGGTCCCCATAAGCTGCTCCCTGACTTCCCAGGGGAGAGAAGTGGGCAACGCCCGGGCTATCCTTGTAGAACATTATAGAATGTTATCCAGGTGAAAAATCATGCAAACAAGCACCCTCCTTTGCTTGCCCCACCTGATATCATCCAGTGATGGTCTAGGCACAACAGGGTTCTCTACCCAGAGTCCCCATTCCCCCACTTTCCTTTACCTCACCGCTGTTCTTCTTAAGGGCACATTCACTCTTTTTTCGGTCACTGGCTGGCCAGGGTATCTGGAGTGAGGGTTGGGGAGTGGGAAGATGAAGAGAAATGAGGTCTGCAGCTCTTCTGTGACCTGCCATCTGCATCTCAGCTCTCACATGAGATCACCCGTAGGCTTGGGGATTAGTGACATGCTTGTAGGCAGTAATAACATCAGTGTGTGAACAGTGCTGTTACTCTGATAATATTAATATTCATCAGGACAGAGCTCCATGGTAGAATATGGCCTAAGGAATCAGACAGCCTGAGTTCAAATCTATGCTCTGCCACTGACTGAGTGCCTGTGGTGAATTTCATAGGCTGCCAGTAGACACAATCAAGTAGTGTATGTAAGCACCTAACCCAAAGCATGGTATATATAACAGCAGGTGTCAAATCACATATTTCCTGGAGAAATTATCAAGATATTAGTTCCCAAGTCATACCTTAGACAATCTGCATTTCTCCCCCCACCTCCCACCTTTTTTTTTTTTTTTTTTTTTTGCAGTACTTGGAGGTTGAACCCAGGGCCTGGCACATACTTTACAAGTCCTCTACCTCTGGGCTGCAGTTCCAGCCCCCACCTTTTTTTCTTTTGAGACAGGGTCTCCCTAAGTTAAACAGGCTATCTGTGGCCTCAAACTCATAGTCCTCCTGGCTCAGCCTTCCGAGTTGCTGAGATTACAGGCAGGCACCTCCATGGCTGAACCTGACAATCTGCACTTTTCCCTAACACCCCATAAGTGGAAGTGGCCAACAGAGCACACGTTGAGAATGAGCCATGGAATCCATCAGTAATTGCTAAGCACCCTCCCTCCCTTTCTTCCTTCCTGCTCCTCTCTCCCTCACATTACTCCCATTCGTGAGGTGATGGTAACACAGACATGTCAGTGATTTCTATTAGCAGGAAATTATTGATATAATTTGAGTCAATGTTTATCTCATATGTCAATGTTTTCCATATGAGCCATTTTAGTAGCTGATATTATTCAACCTCGTGATGCTAATGAACAGCGAAGCCACAATAATATTTCCTGTCTTATATTTGCATGATATATGTAACAGGAATTGCTGATTATTGCTGATTTAGAGACCGGCAGTTGGGCTGTTCTTCACGCGTAGGTAGCTGGGCACAGGGCAGCTGCTGAACCCCTCCTCGATCCCAGCTCCCACCCTCCATCCAGGGCCTCCTCACCATGTTCTTTAGCCTTGGGACTCCTGGCTCCTGGATATTCAAGGCCAGAATGGTCTCTCGAGCCCCCACATAGAGAGTGTTTCCATCATCACTCAGGAGTAGTGTGTCAAAATCCTGGAGGCCCTTCTGGTGGAAGAAGCTAAGTGCCCTGCGACTGTCTCCTGTTGGGAGGTGGTGAGAAGGAAAAAGTGAGGAGGGGCTGTGGAGAGCAGCCGATTCCTGAGACAAATGTGGGGGAGGGGAAGCGCTGGCAGAGCGTGCTCCCTGGGCCTTAGCAGCTGGACCCACTCTTCCCCACCAGCAGCCCCCCCCCCGTTTCACCCCTCCCTGCTGCCAGTCACAGGAGCTTTGTTTATGGAGCCCTCTGTAGAGAGGAGAGGCAGCCAGAGACAGGGCAATGCCTGTCTGGGACTGGGGGAGGGCATGCTCCTCAGACGGATGGACAGACAGACAGGAAATGAAGTGAGGTGCAGTGGATTCTCTTTCAGGTCTGGAGGCTTCGGTAGGGGAAGACACTGTGGTCCCCACCGGGAAGGGGAACAGCATGTGGCAGATAGACAGGAAGATGTTCACAGCCACAAACAGGAAAGGTAGATGCAGACAGGACTGTATCAGAGTAGTTGTGGGTTTTGAGGGTCCCTTTTGCCATCTCCACTACCACCTCTGTTTCCTTCCCCTCCTCTATTACAGGTAATTTCCATCACCAGAAACATTGTGAACAGAAAGCAAGCACCTTCCTCCCTTTCCAAGATCTGGCCATGTGAGCACACCTGGATGTCGCCTAGGCAGGGAAAATGAGCTGATTGCAGGCAGCTCACCCAAGTCCTGTCTATTACCTGGTGTGGTGGTGGTGGTGTGCACACACAATTGTGTTCCTGCCCCTCTGGCACATCAGCAAGGGGGAAAGAACACTGCAAATCCTCCCTCAAGCCAAGTGAGCAGAATGGCCAAGCCTGTAATCTCAGCACTCAGGAGGTTGAGGCAGAAGGATTGTGAATTTGAGACCAGCCTCAACTACATAGCAAGAGCTTGGCCAAAAAAAAAAAAAAAAATCCTCTCTCATTAGCACATTTGCATTTTTGCAATAGTTAGAGAACTGACCAAGGAATTGTTACTTTTGTAGACTCAGAGAATCTTAGGACCAAGAGGAGGCGATGGGGAGTAAGGTGCAGAAAGTGACAGGAGAACGATCCCCTGGAACTGTACACATCCCACCCCACAACACTGACTATCTGGTTGTTCATTCTGTTCCCCCTCAGGGCTATGAGCTCCTTGAGGGCATGGACCAAGTCTTGTCCTTGTTTGCAGCCCACATCCCACACAGAGGAGGCCTCTCGATAGTGGGTAGCTATATCTCCTTTCCCAAGTTGCCTCAGAAAGATCTGTGCCCAGGAGACCTGTCACCACCCCCTGCAGAGTCTGTTTCCTTCCCTCAATCTTCTCCCAAGAGGCGAGAGGGCCAGCAGCCCCATAGCCTCAGTGACAAGCCAGCCAACCTGTGCTTCAGGCCTCCAGGATTCACCTGGCCAGCTGTCCTAAGAGCTGGTACTCCTGGTGCCTGGGGCACTGGACATGACCTGGTCCACTGTGATCTCTGTGGTTGGCTTGGGCCCCGAATTCCCTAGGGCACCAGGTCCACAGATAATCTTCTAGGATGGACCTTGACTTTGGGCACCTAGGAAGCAGCTAGAGTTCAAAGTGTCCCACTTGGTGATATCAACACTTGAGGAGGAAAAGAAAAGCCATCAGCTTTGGAGAACTGGAAGGAGCAGTGGACCTGGACCCCAGTCCTCTTTCCCCTTCCCTCACTCTGTGCCTCCAGTCAGTCGCTTCTCAGTTTGCAATCCTATTCCAGGCTGTCACTCTCTCCTTCTCTGAGGCTCTCTCCTGCTCCTGGCATCTCTCTAGACGTCTGTTTCTCTGTGTCTACCCTTTCCTTTCCCTCTGAGGCCTCTTTCACCTTCCTCCACCCCCTCCAGCTCCATGTTGCCGTCCCCGTACTTCCTGGCCATCAGACACTTACCTGCAGAGTATTTGACCCTGGGCATGGGCCCCTGCCCACCACCCCCGGCGGCCGGCGACAGCAGCAGCAGGAGCAGTTGGAAGAAGAAAAGGCCCAGGAGGTTGCAGGAGTCCAGGCCCAGGGCTGGGAGGGCCATGCTCAGCCAGAGGCTGTCACCAGATGGCTCTGGGGAAACAGGCACCCAGGCACTTTCTGGGTGAGCAGTCCTTACCACATCCCCCCTAAGGACCAATGGGAGAGCCCCAGGCAGCAGAAGCAGGGGCATGGGAGGGGCAGTTCCCCATCTGAAGGGCCCTCAGAGTCTCGCTTCCATCATACCCACAGCCTCACCTCTTGCCTCATTTTCCCCTCTGGGTAGGGGCCCTCAGGCTCCCTCTGCCACCCCTTCTGTGCTCTCTTCTCGCCAACAGCCCCACTTTGCCTTTTCTCACCTTGTTGCCGTTGCTCTTGGGGAAGTCCTTTGGACCTTTCCTCCTTAGCCTCCCCTGCTCCGGTAGCCCAGAGCCCTGACAGTTGCCTGGTCCTAGGCAGGGGCTTCTGGGGACCAGATTCCTGTACTCAAAATATAAAGTCCTCAGACTTTCCTATCACTTTCAGTTCTGCTGACACCTTGCTCCTTCTACTCACCTCAACCCAGACAGGCTGATCAGAGGTGAGCCAGCCTGTTCTAACCTCTCTCCCAGCCCCTCGCTTGGGTCTACCTGGCTTTCCTCTTCTAGGGAGACAAGTCAAGTCCATCCTGCCAGCTTGGCTACCCGCACTTCTGGGGAGCAGCATGGGCAGGGGGTGACCAGCTGACTCCTAGCCTCTGCACCTCCCCACACCTGGTCTGTGGGTTCCTTCTGTCTGCCTCCCTGAAGCTCTGCATCCTCTTTACCCTGAGACCACCAGCCTCAAGCCTCCCGTCTCACCCTACGTACCCTTGGGGCAGCCACAGCAGGAAAACCCCGTGTCCAGACTCAAGCCAGGGTGCCATCCAAGAGAAAGAAGGAAAATTTCCCAAGCCCGAGAGGCAGAGAAGAGAAATCTCAGCCTGGCTGGAATGGGAGAGCGGCCCTCCAGGCGCCCATTGTGCCAAAGCCAGTACCAGCTCTGGGCCAGGGAAACCAGAATTTCCACCTCGAGTTGTGACAGATCCTGGCTTTGGTGGAAGTGGATGGGGAGGGAATAAAAAGAGACTCACCCAGCTTGCAGGAGACACACCTCTATCCCTCCCTGCTCTTGCCCCAGTCTGTCCTGAAAGTTTAAAGACCCTTCTGGTCACTTCTGTGATCCTTGACTCTTACACATCCAGTCTAACCAGATTAGTTGTGGTTTCTCCTCTTGCTCAAGATTTCCCAGATAAGGGGCATGACATTGGCTTTCATATTGCTCTTTTCATTGACCCACATGGTGGGGTCTCAGCACTTTTACCTACAGGGAAGTCCCTCCTATAGGCTAACCTTCAAAACCCCCACTTTCAGCTAGGCCACAATCTTTTTTGTGGTTCCGGGGACTGAGCCCAGGGTCTTGCGTGTGCTAGGCAAGCACTCTACCACCGAGGCACACCACCAGCCCCAGGCCACACTTTTTAAAAAACAAAACAATTGTATTAGGCTCTTATCGATGACTTTGCTGAGGAAGTCCCTCCAGTAGCCTAATTTCCATCACTCTCAGGGTGGCATCAGGCCAGTGGGAAGCCCAGGAAATTCCTCATCTGAGCTCATGGTTAATGGAACACACACATTGGAGGCACCCAGCCCCCAATGGTTCCTCCTCAAAGGCTTCATAATGCGGGGTTAATGAGGCACCAAGAGCTCCATGGCCTATAAAGTGGGTAGGTTACTGCCCACTCAGCCAAGTCACCTGACTTTGGGTTAAAGAGCACAGATGTCCCCAGGCTAATCCAACTCCAGTAAGTAGCCCACCTCCCTCTTAAACACACATTTCTCAGCACCAGGAAGTCCTTCCTGTAGTGTAACTTTCAACCTTCCTGCTCCAGCACCAGCCACCAAGAGCGGAGGTATAGTTCAGGCTACTCTTTAGAAGAATTCCTTGTCAGAGCCCACTCATGCTCCTTTTTCCTCCCTCTGCTCCCATCCTCTCTCAGCTTCCGAGGGACTGGGCTTATACAGACCCCTCCTGACAACGGTTTCTATCCTGTCGAAACTTGTACAACACTCCCCCAAACTCAGAGGCCAGTCGCCAAGTTCCTGCCAGACTCTAGAATTAAGAGAAATTACATTCTCTGGACCCCACCTTCTGTGTCTCCTTCACCCCAGCTCAGACTGGGGAAGCCACAGCCCCAGGGCCTCTCTACTAGAACAGATAGGTTTATCTGGGTCACTGGGAGGAGCTCTGCTTGGGGAAGCCAGAGGGGCAGCTCCAGAGCTACTCTTCCCACCGGATGCCCCATTCCCGCCCCTCCATAAGTGGCAGGCTCCACACCCTGCCTCAGTTCCCCTCCTGAGACCCAGGGTTCTCCCAGCCCCAGATTTCCTTGCTCACGTGAACAGCTGGCACCCACTGGTTTTGGTCCTCTCAATGATTTTAGCAGGTAGGGTCCACCACTAGCCCGTTTTACAGAGGAGAAAAGCAAAGCCTGAAGAGGTTGCACAGCTGGAAGCCCAGTTAAATTCAGATCTGCCTTAGCTGCAAAGGCTCTGAATCCTGCTTCCTCAGTCCTACCTTCTGCCCCAGGGTAGGAAGCTCAGTTCAGAGCCACACAGGTGAATGGGGAAGGTGAGGGATGGAGGAGGGAAGGTAGCGAGCTCCTATAGGCTAAGACACAATCATCTTGGAGTGATTTCAAGCTCCAGAGGAAGGCAAATCTCCCCTGAAGAGAGGCCCTCAGGTGTCATTCCATCCCAGCTCAGGCTGCCTCTGGGGCAAATTCAGCAAAGAGCCAGGGTGCACAAGCACATCCAGTCCCCAACCCCAGCTGTGTGCCCCTCACACCTGAGCCAATTGAGTTAGGTCCTGTCTCACAGGCTGCATTTGGCAGAGGCCACAGCCAGAGCTGGCTTCATGGGTGTGTGACCTATACAGTCACACAGGACCCCAGGTTCAGAAGAGCCCACAGTTGGTATAATGCTCTGTTCTTGGCATCTTGAAAGTCCTAATAATTTTTAAACCAGGGGCCCACATTTTCATTTTTCACAGCGCCCCACAAATTCAGTAGCAGGTCCTGCCCACATCATCAAGGAAGCTCAGAGCTGGCGGTCCCGCACCCTCTCTTACTGCACAAATGAGGAAACCAAGGCCAAGGAGGGGAAGAACCTGGGCTGAGATTGGCCTCAGGCAGCAGGGAGTGGGGGTGGACGTGGGGTCAGATGTTCAGGGCCCTGGCTATAGGGGTGGTGCCATCTCCACAACCCTTACTTCCGGATTCTCTCAGCCTATTTCCTCATAAGCCCTGGAGCCCAGTCTGGGGACCCACCAGGACAACACAGCTTAACCTCCCAGCTCCTTTCTGACAGTCCCTAGGTCACCTAGTACAGTAGCTACTTCCAGGGGAGCTTGATCACCCAGAGTAGGGACCAGATGTGGGGGTGGGGGTGGGAGGGAGGACTGATAGATCGCTTCTCACCCTTACCCCTTACCCTGCACTGCCTGGGAGCTCCACCCACCTACCCCAGGGTTTCTGACTCTTCTGAGTCCCTGCGTTGCATGGATGCATCACTGAGGGAAAGGCTCCTGGAGGTGGGACTGAGCCACTCCTGGCCTTACTGATGACCTGGCAGGTCTAGTCTTTTCCCCCTACTTCTCCTCCCCCCCCCCCCAGCTTCAGGCGCAGCCCTCAGAAAAGCAGAGTCCAGGGGAACATCCCCTTCCTGCTGCCCTTCCTTAGCCCCACAGCCCTGGCTCTGGTCTTCCCTCTTTTTACAATAACAAGCAAGTCAAATCAACTTATATGTATTGAGTGCCTGCTGTGTATAGGCACTAGGGATGTCCCCACGCCTCTGTGTACCCGGCATCCCTCCACGTCTCCCCATCCCTGCTGTTTCTAGCCTGCTCACCACAGTCCAGCCCAAATCCCTCTCAACCCCTTACCCAGTGCCTCCTAGGTCCCCTCTTCCAGTCTGGCTAGTGCTGGAAGCTGCTGAGTATGACACACAATGGCCCAACCTCTCAGTTGCCCCCTCCTCAGGGCAGAGCCAGCGCCAGACAATGGCCCGCCCCCTTCTGTCAGAACTGTGTCAGCTCTCCCGGTCCCTTACCTGGAGCTTGGGGATGCCGCAGCGTTTCCCTCCCTCTGGAATGCCAGGAGGCTTTCCGGTCCCTGCCACACCCCCACCCCCATCCCCAACCCCATCCCGCCTCACTGGTCCTTAGTCACCATGGCAACCGCATCTCTAAGTGGGAGGGACTAGAATCTCCCCATATTCTTCCTCCTCTTCTTGTGTCCCACTGTGCCCCACCTTCCAGTGGCTTCTGGATTCACATGTGTGGAGGAGGAGGGACTCCAGATGTGAGAGGAGGCAAGGAGAGGGTACACTAGCCCTTGGGTCCCTGCTCGCCTTCTTTGCCCACCCACCTTTCTGTAGGCACCACGCTGTAGATGTTCCCCAGCTGGATTCAGGGGATCAGCTGGGGCAATTCTCCTTTATGTCTTGCTCCTTCTTCTTCGGGGAACTGTGTACATTAGGGGAGACACATCTGGATCCTAGCCTGGCCCCATGCAAATGGAGTTCACCAATGAGGATGTAAATGAACACATAAACATATATGTAGATAAACCAAGGGAAAAGGTCTCTCTTAAGAAGCCCAAGAATCTGTTCTGTTAATATTAACCTGGCTTTTAAGGGAGAGGGGCCACTCTCAGGTTTTGCTTTCTCTTTCTATGCCTCCTCACAAAGGTGGCTCCTCCAGAAGCCTTCACTGGCTACCCCTGAGGCCTCTTCAGAGGGAAAGGTTGGTGCTGTAAGAGGAGAGATAGAGGGCAGACTTCTGAAAGGACTTTGCACAGGTCTAGACTAGACGTTATTGTTGTTAGGTGCCTGTGAGTCTGGTTGGACTCATAGCAAATAGCAACCCTCATAGGGTTTTCATTGACGGATTGTTTGGTATTGCTTCAGGAGTGGATTGCCACGTCCTTTTCCTGTTTTTGCAGTGCTGGGGATAGAACCCAGGTCCTCAGAGGGTACAGAACAGTGCTCTACCAACTGAGCTAAACCCCAGCCCAGATAGGACAGGGATAGACAATTAGACACAAGACTGAGCATCTGGGAAGCAGCAGAGTCAGGCAGAGGTTTGGGTGGTGGCTTTGGGAGCTGAGTTTATGTCCCTTTTCAGCCCTGATCCTAAGCAACCCTGTCACCAGAACACCTTTCTGTTCTTGCAGAGCCTTAACTTCTCTACTGGTAAAATGAGGAGTTGAAAAAGACCCTTCCCACTGGCCTCTCCCCACATGTAGGAGGACAGTGAAAGGGCCACCAGGGGGCTGAGGAGCAAGGGCCTGGGACTCACATCTAGCTGTCTATATATAACTTACTGTGTGCTTCCAGACAGGGCGCTTGCCCTCTCTGACTCACAAACGTAAGAGAATGACTTTTCAGCCCACCTGGGAGCAGCTTGGCTCCTCTGTAGACGCAATAGTATTTTTAGGAAGAGGGAAGTGACTGTACTGGAGCCAGCCCTGGGCAGAGGGTTTCGCAGGCCAGTTCTGGTTCCCTTTTGGGTAGAGGTTGGATTGTGGGTGAGCATTTCCTTCTGGGGAGGGACAAGGAGGATATGCCATGTGCTGAAAGCAGAAGAGAATCAGCAAAGTTGTCATCGCAGCCCCTACTACTTCCGGACCCTTCATCCTCACTGCCCCTCAGCGCCCAGCCCGGGGGCCCAGAGTACCTGCTTGTCCAGGTTCCACTCCTCAGGATTGGACCTTGTGGTAGCAGGAGATGAAATTATTTGGGCTCAAAATGGCAGGGCCTGGAGGAAAGCGAACCAGTACTTTAATAGAAGGGGGAAGATTGGGCTACAGAAAGACTTCACATCCCCGTTGGAGATTCTTGGGTTCCTGCCCCCATCTTCTTCACTTTTTAGGGGAATTGGGCCAGTCTCTGTGGCAGAATGGGGAAAGGCTACATTTATGAAGTGTCCCAAGGTAATGAGGGCCTCAAGTTCTCTCCTGGGTCCACTGCCTTCCATGTTATCCAGCTGGACTTCAGGGGGCCTCTCCTGGCCTTGCCATATGGAAATCCAAACCTCTAGGAAGGAGCTAAATTGTCTTGATGAGAAAGCAAGGATTCTTAGTCCTGTGTGGTGGCCATGACTGCAATGGCAACCTTGCTGGGGTGGCCTAGATCCCCAGGTCTCCCATTTCCAGTTCTTGGAGGTGGAGGAAAGAGCCTCTCCCATTGCTCCTGCTGCAGCATACCCAATTCAATTTCTTCTGGTTTGCCTAGTCTCATTTTCCCCACTTGTGGGAAGATGGGGTATCAAGCCTGTGTCTTTGATTGTGTAAGGAGCAGGGAGGGGCTGATGGAATTTAGTAAGCGAGGGTCCTGGGGAAAATGGGATGGGGAGGGAAGGGGGAGGAGACCAGGCATCCCCTTAAGATTTGCCCCTCAAAATCCCTGGAGCTGCCCTTCCCCAGTCAGAGGCCAGAGGGCCACCCCCTACCGTTATCCACTGAAGTTGGCATCCAGACACTCCATGTGCAGGGTCCAGAATCTGGCATTCCACACCCTCACGCCACTGCATACTCCCCCTTTTCCCACCACTGTCAAGCCTTACCCCCAGCCCAGCAGTGGAGACCCTAAGCCAGACGTCCAAGTCCAAGACTTCCGGCAGAGTCCTTACCGGGTAGGGGGTGGAGCAGGGGCGGGCATGGTAGGGAAGAGGGGGCCTGCCAGCCCCCTCCGGTGCCCCAGTTCCCAGGCAGCTCTTAAAGAGACCAAGAAGATTTAGCCATGGGCAGCTTAATGGGTGAGTATAGAGGAAAGTAGTGGTGGGAAAGGACTGGATTTGTCAGGGCCAGGGCAGTAGCATGGGGCCTGACACCTCCCCTCCTACCCTAGAAGCCCCAAGGCTCTTCTTCCTAGTCAGTCTGTCACTCCATAAAATGGCCAGGCCAGCCATGGACCCTGAGCATCCAGCCCTGACTACCACTTCTCACATCCCAGGCCCTGTTCTCCTTGGGCTCCTGCTCACTTCCTCCCTCTCTCCCATATTTGTGCCACTTCAGTCCCCAGTGATGGCTGCCAGCTGGCAGCAACTAGCTCATGGCATGGAGAATCAGCTCAAGAAACGGAAGGACCTGAGCCCACAGAGAGGAGGGAGACTGCCTCCTCAGCGTCAGTCTGGAGGGTGGGGTGAAGGAGGCACCTTCCCCTCCCAGTGACCTCCCCAAGTCTTGCTTCCTTTACCCCTCTGCAGGTAGGATCAGGGGGCATTGAGGTTCTGGAAAGATTCAGGATCCTAGCTCATCTGCTCCTTCTCTTACTTCTGATGCGCGATAGGGGTTATAACATGGAAAAGAAAAATGACTTGGACAGTTACTAGCCATGGAGGAGCCAGGGCAGTTGAAACACACAGAGAAGGAGAGGCATAAAGAAGTGGAAACAGCCAGGCATGCTGGTGCTCACCTGTAATCCCAGCATTCAGGAGGCTAAGGCAGGAGGATTACCATGAGTTTGAGGCCAGCCTGGTCTACATACTGAGTTCCTGGTCAGTTTGAGCTACACAGCAAGAAGACCTTGTTTCAGAAAATGAAACAAAACAAAACAAAAAAGTGAAAACAGAAAGAAGACAGACAACTTCTCTCCTCATCTCATTCTTCTGCTCAGGTGACTCATTCCCAGGGCATTCTCTGGGGTGTATTGAAGGCCTTTGCACCCTAACAGTGGGGGGAAGGCCTACCCAGATCCCCATGGGCTCTATTTCTCCTGTGATGATACCTCTTCCCAGAGATATTTGATAGACTTCTTTCCGTAGTTCTGCGCCCATGCCAAGAGAGCTCCTTCCTCTACAAACTGTATGATGACCCCTCTGGGGTTCTCTGGGTTGTCACAGCATTTTCTGATAGTGCTAGGTGACTTCTGGAAACTTCTCCCGTCGCTGGGTCCCAGATGCCTCACTTAAAATGGGGACAGTAACAACCTGCCCACTAGTGGTGACAGTGTAAATTAATTTCCTCCTTTCAGAAGTAATTTAGCAACAGGTTCTGCAAAAGGGTTTATAATGAATGAGTCCCCTTGTGAGCCTACACATTTCCTTTAAACAAAGTCCCTACTATGTAGTCAGGCACTACACGAAGTACTGGGGTTTCGGTATGAATAAAGCAGACAAAAATGCCTGCCCTCAAATGTGTGCATTATGGATCCGAATCAGACAATGAGCAAATCCACAAGTGGAATATGTCTAACAGTGGTAAATGCCCTGGAGAAAAATAAAGCAGGGAGAGTGGTTTGGATGCACTAAGATTCTGGTTGGGCCTGGCACGGTGGCGCGCCCCTGTAATCCCAGCAGCTCGGGAGGCAGAGGCAGGAAGATCACAAGTCCGAGACCAGAGGCAGTCTGCGTAATTTAGCGAGACCCTGTCTCAAAAAGTAAAAAATGGTCTGGGGGAAGCCAGGCGCAGTGGCGCACGCCTGTAATCCCAGCGGCTCGGGAGGCGGAGGCAGGAGGATTGCAAGTTCGAGACCAGAGGTAGTCTGCGTAACTTTGTGAGACCCTGTCTCAAAAAGTAAAAAAAATGGGCTGGGGGTGCAGCTCAGTGGTCCAGCACTTGCAGAGCATGCAAGCACAAGGCCCTGGGTCCAACTCCCAGTACTGAAAAAAAAAAAATCTGGTTGGGAAGGATGCTGTTATTTTATAAAATTTAATTGGGAAGGCTTTACTAGACAGTGACATTTGAATAGAGACTTGAAGAAAGTGAGGGAATGAGGCTTGCAGATATCTGATGGGAAAAGCAGTCCAGGCAAGGCAGCCACTGATGCAAATATCCTTAGGCAGACATAGGCTTGGTGTGTTCTGGGCTTACCGAGGCAGTTGTTGTTGCTTGAGCAGGGTTAGAATGAGAGAAGTGGTGACAGATGAAGTGGCACTGGTGGTGGGGCTCTCATGTCTGGCTTTGCATGTCACTGTAAGGACTTTGGTTTCACATCGAGTACTTTGGGAAGACTCTGGGGGTTTTTCAGCAGAACAATAACCAAACTGTTAAAGGATCACTTTGCTGCTGTGTGGAGAATTAACTGTACAGAACAAGGGCAGGAGACCAGTTAGGAAATTAATGCCACAATCCAAGCAGGAGACGAGGGGGGCTGGGCAGTGGTGAGAACGGACTGGATTCCACACGTATTTTAAAGATTTAATTAAATCCTTGGAGCTGAGCATGGTGACAAGTGCCTGTAGGTCCAGTTACTCAAAAGCCTGAGGTGAGAGGCTCTATTGAGCCGAGGAGTTTGTTGCCTGGGCAACATAGAGAGACCAAGTCTTCAATAAAATGAAAAAGAGTCAGGTGCGGTGGTGTATGCCTGTAATCCCAGCAACTCAGGAGGCAGAAGCAGGAGGATCCCAAATTTCAGACCAGAGGCAGCCAACACAACTTAGCAAGATCATGTCTTAAAATAAAAAATAAAAATGTGATGGGGATGCAGCTCAGTGGGAGAGTAGTTGCCTACCACCAGTGAGGCTCTGGGTTCAACCCCCAGTATATATAAAAAAAAAAAAATTAAAAAATAAAGAAAGAAAATAAAAATAAAGAAAGAGAGCTGGGTGCGGTGGTGCACACCTATAATCCCAGCGACTCTGGAGATGGAGGCAGGAGAATCACAATTTCTAGGCCAGAGGCAGCTTATGTAACTTAGAAAGACCCTGTCTCAAAATAAAAAATAAAAAATAGACTGGAGATCCAGCTCAGTGGTAGAACACTCAGTATCTGCAAGGCCCTGAGTTCAATGCTGACATATTGACAAAAAAAAAAAAAGTAAAATTTAAATCCAGATAGGCTATGAAAGGGCAAATGGAGTCAGGGGTGGCTCCAGGGTTCTGGGCCTAAGCAACTGGAAAGATGGATGGTGTCATCAGCTGAAATGGGGAAGATTATAACCAGAGCAGAGAGCAGATGGTGGGTAGGGATCAGGATACCAGTTTGGGACAGGTTAACTTTGAGATGCCATTAGACCTTCAAAGTGGGGATTCAGATCTGGAGTTTAGGGCAAAGGTTTGGGCTGAAGGTATAAACTTGATAGTTACCAATGCATATACAGTATTTCAAATCAGGAGCCTAGAGGAAGCCTTATGGGGCCTGAATGTAGACAGAGAACTGAGCTATGCAGCACTCCGTTGCATAACAGCCAGAGAGAGCAAAAATCAGCAATGTGGGCTGAGAAGGATGAGTCACCTGTGACAAATAAGGTCAAGTAAGTTGAGGTTACCAACGTTACCTCGCATGCAGGGCACTGAGGACCTTGGCAAGAGCAGTCTCTGGTGTAAAGTAGGAAGCAGGTCAGCAGCTTAGAGTGAGGAGGGGAAGAACGCAGAGAGAGCGTGAAATAGTCCTCTGGGGAACGGAGATGGCCTGGCTAGGAAAAGCAGTTCCAAAGGTGTGTGGTCATGAATTGAAAGATCAGTCATAGGCTGGGCGTGATAGCACTCGCCTGTAAATCCAGCAACTCAGGAGGTGGAAGCAGGAGGATCACAAGTTCAAGGCCAGAGGCAGCCTGTGTAATTTAGCAAGACCCTGTATTGAGATTACAAAAAAAAAAATTTAAAAAGGGCTGGGGGTGCAGCTCACTGGTAGAGAGCTTGCAAAGTATGCGCAAGGCCCTGGGTTCAGTCTCCCAATACCACAAAAAGAAAAGAGAAGATGAAGAAGGGAAGGAAGGAAGGAAGGAAGGAAGAAAGAAAGAAAGGAAGGAAGGAAAGAAATCTTCAGGATTCCATTCCACAAAATTGCCTGAAAACAACTCAGCTTTGCACCCCCTGCTCCTGGGGCTGGCATGAGCAGCCCTTTCATGGTGTCAGGAGGCAGAGGGAACCACCGCCTGAGCCACCCCAAGCCGCCTACTCCACCTCCCCAACCGAGCTGGAGTGTGCGAACAAACGACCCCCGTCACTGCTT
Organism: Pedetes capensis; assembly: GCA_007922755.1. Classification (NCBI taxonomy): domain Eukaryota; kingdom Metazoa; phylum Chordata; class Mammalia; order Rodentia; family Pedetidae; genus Pedetes; species Pedetes capensis. The sequence goes on along the minus strand of VMDO01024541.1, from coordinate 7,776 downwards.
TCTTCCTCCCCCAGATCACAACCCCCCCGCCCCGAAAGATGGCAAACTGCCTCAACTCTCCCACCTCGGATGACATCTCCCTGCGTCATGGGTCTCAGACAGGGCGAAGGGACAGAGCCAGATCAGGAGCCGTAGTCGCGGCCATATCAAGAGCGAGATCCAGTTTCAGTCTATCCAACACCTTTGGCTAGCAACTTAGCTGACTGAAGAGGAACAAATTAGGATAGCTCAAAGAATAGGCATTATACAGCATCTGCCTAAAGAAATGACCCTGGAAGAGATGAGTCAGAAAAAAAGATCTGCAAGTGTGTGATCTGGACGATGGACTTTGTTTATGGGGACCCAATTCCATGTCTGCCGTGCATGCACATCTATCACCTGGACTGTATAGATGACTGGTGGATGAGGTCCTTCACTTTCCCCTCCTGCATACAGTCAGTTGATGCAGCACTGCTTTCATCCTATAACCTGAGCCAGGGTCTATTGTCTGACTTCAAATGAACCATCATTTTTGGAGGTTTTGATCTTTTGTCACTGAACCCAAGGAGCCAAGGATTAGGAATTAAGATCATGCACAAAATTTCCTAAAAATACCTGGAAGAAAGCCAGGCGTGGTGGCGCATGCCTTGTCATCCCAGCAGCTCGGGAGGTGGAGGCAGGAGGATTGCAAGTTCCAGACCAGAGGCAGTCTGCCTAATTTAGAGAGGCCCTGTCTCAAAAAAGTAAAAAAATGGATTGGGAGTGCAGCTCAGTGGTCCAGCACCTGCAGAGCATGCAAGTGCAAGGCCCTGGGTTCAACTCCCAGTACTGCAAAAAAGAAAAAAAAGAAAAAAAAAAGATAAATTTGAGAAAAATTTAAAGACATTTGATTAAATCAGGTTCTGTTAAATTGTTACATGTCTTTGCTTAAATTTTTGTTCATTAATTTATATCCACCCTATTATATAAAACAACTTTGGAGGAAACAGCTGAAGTTGTGCAATACTTTCAGTGATAATTCCTTTTTTTATTCTTGTGTTTTCTACTTAAATATGTTCTGTGTTTTTTTTGTTGTTGTTGTTTGTTTGTTTGTTTTAAATGCATTCACTGAAGTGTTATTTACAGGGGGGAAAAACAGCCTGAGAATTAATCTGAATGCCTAGAGACGACTGACTAAATGAATTGTTGTATATATATTCAGCCACTAAAAAGTGTGTTGAGGCCAGACACCATGGCCCATACCAGTAATCCCAGTGACTCAGGAGGCTGAGGTAGGAGGATTATGACTTTGAGGCCAGAGGCAGCCTGCAAAACTTAGGGAGACTCTATCTCAAAAAGTTTTAAAGGGGGAATGGACTGGGAGATACACCTTAGTGGTACAGAAGTTGCCTACTATGCACAAGGCTTGGGGTTCAGCCTTGAAACATTGAAAAAAGTTGGAGGTGCTATGGCACTTAGTCCTAGATACCATCAGGGCTAAGACTGGAGGATGTTTGCACCCAGAAGTTCCAGGACAGCCTGGCCAACACAAGACCCAAGTTAAAAAAAAAAAAGTATTTTGGGGTACTTGGAGATATTGGTCAAAGGATACAAAGTTCCAGCTAGACAGGATTAAAAAACTCTCTTTTTTTTTGTGTGTGTGTGTGTGTGTGGTCATGGGGGTTGAACCCAGGGCCTCGTGCTTGCATGCTCTGCAAGTGCTGGACCACTGAACTGCACCTCCAGCCCATTTTTTTTCCTTTTTTTTTTTTTTTTTTTTTTTGAGACATGGTCTCGCTAAATTACACAGACTGCGTCTGGTCTCGAACTTGCAATCCTCCTGCCTCCGCCTCCCAAGCTGCTGGGATTACAGGTGTGTGCCACCGTGCCTGGCAGGATTAAAAAATTCTGAAGTCTAGATGTGGTGGCACACATCTGTAATCCTAGCCATTTGGGAGGCTGAGGCAGCAGGGTCACAAGTTTGAGGCCAGAGTCTGCCTGTGCAATTTAGGAAGACCCTGACTCAAAATAAAAAGTAAAAAATGGGCTCCAGTTGCAGCTCAGTGGTAGAGTGCTTGCAAATGCATGTGTGAGGCTCTGGGTTCAACCTCACAGTACAAAAAAAAAAAAAAGTGTTCTGGAGATCTATAGCACGGTGATTGTAATTAATAATAACATATTGTATACAGGAAAATTGCTAAGAGAGTAGCCTTTAAATGATCCTTCCATTAAAGAAATAAGTGAGGTGATGGATATGTTAACCAGCTTTAATTATCTTACAATGTATATATGTATCAAAACATTGTACACCATAAAAACACACAATTATTTTTTGTCAGTTATACTTTAATAAAGCTGGGGAAACAAATATCTTTTTATTATTATTATTATTTCTTTTTTTGCGGTACTGGGGGTTGAACCCAGGGCCTCGCACCTGCATGCTCTGCAAGTGCTGGACCCCTGAGCTGCACCCTCAGCCCATTTTTTTACTTTTTGAGACAGGGTCTCGCTAAATTATGCAGTCTGCCTCTGGTCTCGAACTTGAAATCCTCTTGCCTCCGCCTCCCGAGCCACTGGGATTATAGGTGTGCACCACGGCGCCCAGCTGGGAACAAATATCTTTATATAATAAACATCCTTTATAAAATATTTACAAAACATTGTTTAATAGCTATAGCTAGATAAATCTTAAGAACAAATATCTACTAGGTGCTGTGGCAAAAGCCTGGAAACTGGGAAGGCTGAGGCAAGAGGATCATGCATTCCAGGCAAGAGGCAGCCTGTGCAATTTAGCAAGACTCTGTCTCAAAATAAAAAACTTTAAAAAGGCTGAGGATGCAGCTCAGTGGTAGAGCATTTGCCTAGCAGGCATGAAGCACTGGGTTCAATCCCCAGGTAGTGAAAAACATAAAATATCTAAAATCATAAAAAATCTAAATCTAATAATCCCAGGGACTCAGGAGGTGGAGGCAGGAAGATTACAGGTTGGAGGCCAGAGACAGCCTGCACAATTTAGTGAAACCCTGTCCTAAAATAAAAAATAGGGAAGCCAGTCACGGTGGTGCACGCCTGTAATCACAGCAGCTCGGGAGGTGGAAGCAGGAGGATCACAAGTTCGAGACCAGAGGCAGTCTGCGTAATTATCGAGACCCTGTCTCAAAAAGTGAAAAAAAAAGTGGGGGGGGGGGGCTGGAGGCAGCAGCTCAGTGGTCTAGCACTTGCAAAGTATGCATGCACTAGGCCCTGGGTTCAACCCCCCGTACCAGAAAAAAATAAATAAAAAATAAAAAATAGGGGCTGGTGGTTTAGCTCAGTTGGTAGAATGCTTGCTTAGCATGAAATGAGGCCCTGGGTTCAATCCCTAGCACTGGAAATAAATAAATAGAAAAAAGACAGAAAGCCAGACGGGGTGGGGCACACCTGTAATCCCAACAGTTTGGGAGGCGGAAGCAGGAGGATTGCAAGTTCGAGACCAGAGATAGCCTGTGTAATTTAGCAAGATCCTTTCTCAAAAAAGTAAAAAAGTAAAAAAAAAAAAAAAAAAAAAAAAAAAAAAAAAAAAAAAAAAAAAAAAAAAAAAAAAAAAAAAAAAAAAAAAAAAAAAGAAAGAAAGAAAGAAAGAGAAAAGAAAAGAAAAGGCAGGGTCTGGGAGAGCAGCAACTCAGTGGTAGAGCATTTGCAAAGTGTGTACATGGCCCTAGGTTCAACTCCCCAGTATGGCATAAAAAAAAAAAAAAAGCCAAGAGTAGTGGTGGTCACCTCTAATCCCAGTACTTAAGAGGCTGAGGCAGGAGGATGACCAGTTCAAGGCCAGGCTGGGCTATACAGAAAGACTTTGACTCAAAAAAGAAACAACAAAAAGGTAACCTTCTCCAATCCCCACTGCCCCAAATAAGCAAAATGGATAGAAATTTCACCCACATCAATAGGAATGTGTATAACTAATACACATGAATGAAAGATTTTTTTTTTCAATTTTCTCTTCAAAAAAATGTAATTTAGTGGGGTGTGATGGCTTATGCTTGTAATCCCTGCACTCTAGAGGCTGAGGCAGGAGGATCGTGCGAATTCAGGGCCAGCCTGAGCTACCCGGCAAAGTCCAGGTGAGCTTCTGCTACAGAGTGAGACCTTGTCAAAACAACAACAGACAAACAAACCAAAAGAAACAAAACAAATCAAAATGAAAAAACAATTGGGCGTGGGGAAGAGAGGGGGCAGAGCATGTCTGTAATCCCAGCAACTCTGGAAGCGGAGGGAGAAGGATCACTAGTTCTAAGGCCAGAGGCAGCCTGCACAATTTAAGAGAGACCCAGTCTCAAAACAAAAGTGGATAGGGGTGCAGCTCAGTGGTGGCATGCTTGTCCAGCATGTGTGAGGCTCTAGGTTCAATCCCCAGTACTGCCAAACAAACAATTGTTGTTAGGTGCCGTTGAGTCGAATCCAACTCATAATGACCCTATGTATAACAGAATGAAACATTCTTCAATTCTGTGCCAGGCATACACTCTTTTTTATGTTTAAACCCATTGCTTGAGCCACTCTCCCAAACATGCTGTCCTCTAGGGAATGGTCCCTCCTGATATGTCTAAAATACATAAGATGCAGTCTAGCCATCCTCGCTTCCAAGGAGCCTTCTGGTTTCACTTCTTCTATGATAGATCTGTTGGTTCTTTTGGCAATCCATGACATATTCAATATTTGTCTCCAGCACCATAATTCAAAATCATCAATTCTTTTCCTATCTCCCATATTCAATGTCCAGCTTTCACAACCACATGATGCAACTAAAAGTACTATGGCATGAGTCAGGTGCACCTTCTTCTTCAACGTGACATCTTTACTTTTCAACACTTTAAAGAGGTCTTTTGGAACAGCTTCTCCCAATGCAATGTGTCCTTTGATTTCTTGACTGCTGCTTCCGTGGTGTTGATTATAGAACCAAGTAAAGCAAAATCATAATCATGGACAACCTCAATCTTTTCTCCATTTATCATGAAGTTGCTTACTGACCCAGTTGTAAGGATTTTTGTTTTGCTAATATTGAGGCGCAATCCATAATGAAGGCTGTGTTTCAAATCCTATTCACTTTCAGCAAGCAGAATTGTGTCATCTGCATAATACAGGTTGTTAATGAGTTTTCCTCCAAGCATGATTCTTCATAAAGTCTAACTTCTTGGATTATTTGTTCAGCATAACATTGAAGGGGTACAGTGAAAGGATACAGTGCTGATACACACTTTCCCTGACTTTAACCAGGCAGTGTTGCCTTGTTTTGTTAGAACGATTGCCTCCTGGTCCTTGTACAGATTCCTTATGAGTACAATTAAGTGCTTTGGTATTCCCATTATTTGCAACGTTATCTATAATTTGTTGTGATCCATACAGTCAAATACCTTTGCATAATGAATAAAACATAGATAGACATCTTTCTGGTATTCTCTGCTTTTGGCTAATATCCATCTGACAGGAGCAATGATGTCTCTGGTTCTACACCCTCTTCTGAATCTGGCTTGATTTTTTGGGTAGTTCCCTGTTGATATATTGCTGCATTCTCTTTTGAATGATCTTTACCAAATTTTACTTGTGAATGATATTATTGATATTGTTTGACAATTTTCACATTCAGTTGCATTTCCTTTCATAGGAATAGGCTTGAATTTTTAATTCAATTCCTTCAGCTTCAGAAAGACAGAGTATGTTCTTCCCTTTCCATTTGCTATCTCTAGCTCTTTGCACATGTCATTATAATATTTGATTTTGTCTTCTCAAGCTGCCCTTTGAAATCTTCTGTTTAGTTCTTTAATTTTGTCATGTCTTCCTTTTACTTTAGCTGCTCAACATTCAGGGGGCTGGAGCTTAGCTCAGGTGGTAGAGTGCTGCTTGCACTCTCTGAGTCCCTCAATTCAATCCCCAGCACCACAAAAACCAGAGAAAGATATGGCAATCCACTCCTGAAGCAATCCAGAAACATTTAGCAATTGAAAACCCTATGAGGGTTGCTGTGACTTGGACCTGACTCCACAGCACCTAACAACAAACAGCTCACAGACATTCAAAAGCAAGTTTCACAGTCTGTTTTGACATGTAATTTGGGTTTTTTTTTTTTTTTTGCAGGCCTGGAGGTTGAACCCAGGCCCTCACTCTTGCATGCTTTGCAAGTGCTTGTACCACTGAGCTGCACCCTCAGCCCATTTTTTTACTTTTTGAGACAGAGTCTCACTAAGTTATGCAGACTGCCTCTGGTCTCGAATTTGCGATCCTCCTGTCTCCGCCTCCCAAACCGCTGGGATTACAGGTGTGTGCCACCGCGCCCAGCGCTTCCCTGTCTTTTTAATAACCTTTTCCTTTCCTCATGAATAATGTGTCTTTGATGTCGTACCACAACTTGTCTGGTCTCCAATCATTAGTGTCTAGTGCATTAAACCTATCTTGAGGTGGTCTCTGATCTCAGGTGGGATATACTTAAGGTCATACCTCGGCTCTCATACACTTGTGGGGTTTGTTTTTTGGGGGGGCTGGGGATCAAACCCAGGGCCTTGCACATGCTAGGCAGGTGGTCTACTACTGAACTACATCCTTGTATTGTTGTTGTTGTTGTTGTTAGGTGCCGTGGAGTCGGTATCCGACTCATAGCGACCCTGTATACAACAGGTGAAACACTATTGTCAGTGCTTCTCTGCTGTTCATAGGTTTTTCAATGGCAGATTGGCTTTTGGGAGGGGGTTGCAGGTCCTTCTCCCAAGCCTACAGTATCTGGTGTTCCCAGGAGGTCTCCCATCCAGGTACTAACCAGGCCCGACCCTGCTTAGCTTCCGAGATCTGATGGGATCGGATGCCACAGGGCTACGGCTGCAGGCAGCCCTTGTATACTTTTTCTAATTCCCTTCAATTTCAGTTTGAATCTGCATATGAACAGTTGATGGTCTGATCCACAATCAGCACCTGGTCTTGTTCTGACTTTTGATAGTGAGTTTTTCCATCATCTCTTTCCACAAATGTAGTCAATTTGATTCCTGTCTGTTACATCTGGTGAGTTCCATGTGTGTATTTCTGTTGTTCCATGTGTATGTTTTTGTTGTTAGGCGCCGTTGAATCAGTGCCCAACTCATAGCAACCCTATGCACAACACATGAAACACATGTATTTCTCTGCTATTCATAGGGTTTTCAATGGTTGGTTTTTGGGGGGAGTGGGTTGCGGGGTCCTTCTCCAATTCATGTGTATAGTTGCTATTTATGTTGGTGAAAAATGTATTTACAATGAAAAGGTCATTGGTTAGACAAAATTCTATCGTGCAATCTCCAGCATCATTTCTGTCACCAAGGCCTTATTTTCCAACTACTGAGTCATCTTCTTTGTTTCCAACTTTTGCACTCCAGTCACCAGCAATTAGTACATCCTGATTGCATGTTCAATCTATTTCAAGGTGCAGAAGCTGTTAAAAACCTTCCCTATCTTCATTTGTGGCCTTAGTGGTGGGTGTGTAAATTTGAATAATAGTCATATTAACTGGTCTTCCTTGTAGACACATGAATATTATTCTATCATTGACAGCATTGTACTTCAGGACAGATCTTGAGATGTCTTTTTTGATGATGAATGGAACCCTGTTTCTCTTTAATCTGTCATTCCTGACATAGTAGACCACATGATTATTTGATTCAGAATGGCCCATGCCAGTCCATTTTAGCTCACTGATGCCCAAAATGTCAATGTTTATGTACTCCATTTCCCTTTTTGACAATTTCTAATTTTCCTAGAAAGGCTAGAGTTTAGCTCAATTGGTAGAATGCAGTTCTGCATTCTCTGAGGACCTAA
>VMDO01024540.1:0-29558 GCA_007922755.1 Pedetes capensis | reverse complement strand
CTATGTTCTTTCAATATGTTCTTCTAAGGCTGAAGGGGGCTGGGATTTAGCTCAGTTGGTAGAGCGCTGCTCTGAAGTCTCTGAGGTCTGAGCTCGATTCCCAACCCTGCAAAATGGGAGAAGGATGTGGCAACCCACTCCCAAGGCAATCCTGAAATAGCCACTGAAAACCTTATGAGGGTCGCTATGAGTCAGACTCTACTCGGTGGCGCCTAACAACAACAACAACAAGGCTGAAGGGTCAGAAGACAGAGCAGAAGGGAAGGAAAGTAGAGAGGGAAAACCTGGTGTTTCAAACCTCATTTTTTTTCTATCAATTTCTTGAAACTTTGATGTTCTTTGATCTCAGTCTCTGTCTGTGTCTATTTCTCTCTCTCTTTCTCTTTTTCTCCTTCTCCCCTGCTTTAATAAGTCAATATTTTGAAAAAACATAAATTACCTGCTTTTAAAAAAGGTTATTACATCTTAGCCGGCCACGGTGGCGCACGCCTGTAATCCCAGGGGCTCCGGAGGTGGAGGCAGGAGGATCACAAGTTCTAGACCAGAGGCAGTCTGTGTAACTTAGTGAGACCCTGTCTCAAAAAGTAAAAAAATGGGCTGAGGGTGCAGCTCAGTGGCCCAGCACTTGGCAGAGCATGCAAGTGCGAGGCCCTGGGTTCAACCCTCAGTACCGCCAAAAAAAAAAAAAAAAGGTTATTACATCTTTACTGAAGGAAATTTGGATACCAGAAATAATCAGAAGCATGGAAAATACAGATTTATTTTTATCCTAAAAGCGAGGTATCAATACTTTGAACATATCAATATATTTCTTTGCATTTCTTTCTCCTTAATAAAATTAGTATTAAGGTGCTCTTTGATTTTAAGTTTGATTTTTTTCCCCTTTTACCTGAACATTTTTCCCTGTTGTTAAATATTCTGCCAGGGCACAACTTTCAATGAGGACATAATAGTTTATTCTGGGGGCGCACTGTAATTTATTTATGTATGACCTTATTTCTGAAGATCTAGATGACTTCTAATTTCTGATGTTATCAATTGCTGCAGTGAACGGCATTTCATCTGCATCTCTCCCTCTTGTCCTTCTGTTTCCTTTGCATGGATCCCTATGTAGAATGCTTTACTCAAAAGCTGTTCGCATTTTTATGCCTTTTGATACTAAGTTGGGTCCAACTGCATATTTTTTATATTCTGATCATTGGAATTTGAGACTCCTATCTCTCTGAGGAAGGAAATTAATTGTTGTTGTTAGGTGCTGTGGAGTCAGTGTCTGACTCATAGCGACCCTACATACAACAGGTGAAACACTCTTGTCAGTACTTCTCTGCCGTTCATAGGGTTTTCTATGGCGGATTGATTTTGGGAGTGGGTTGCTGGGTCCTTCTCCGAAGCCTACAGCACCTGGTATCCCCAGGCGGTCTCCCATCCAAGGACTAACCAGGCCTGACCCTGCTTAGCTTCTGAGATCTGACAGGATCAGATGCCACAGGGCTATGGCTACAGGCTAGGAAATTAATAGAGATCATCATTTATGTGATAAGCAGGATTGAGTACTTTTTGCATGCCAGCCACTCACAGGGTCCATACAGAGATAAACAAGACACTTACAGTCTAGATGGCTATAAGGGGTGGCTTGCATCTGTCAGCATAGGCAAATATGTAATATAACTCACTTATTGATATCACAGTATAAGGTACAACAAAACCAACACGATCTGTTTTTATACTTTATAGTCACCTTGTATAAAACAAAAGCAATGACAGTTTACTGCCATAATGGAACTTTGACCATTTGACATGGGTTTCCTGAGATAGCCCTTGTTTCATGAGATTTTGTTACTTTCATTACAGATGCTTTGATAGGTACACAGTTAAATGTGAAGTGATTTCTATGTATCAACATACCATCAAGCCAACACACACATACACATGCATTTTGTCTTGGAAAAGTTTTTGGCTTGGAAAATCAGTCACAATGTTCACACATAAGACCACGGGTCACTGAAAAGACAAAGGGCTTGGAGCGAATGGGGGTGGAATGCCACCGCTGCTACCCATTGCTGTCTGACCTCTTCACTTCCTGAGCCTCAGGCTTTTTATCTGTAATCACGAATCTACCAATGCCTCCTCATAGGGACTGTGAGGTTGACATGAAATCAGGCATGCAAAGGGCCCAGGCCCATGCCTGGTGCTTGGTGGCTGCTCTATAAGCAGCAGCCAGGGTTAGGTGTGTGATAGTGATTGAAAAGGTAAGGAGGGACGTTCAGACATCCAATGAGCTATGTCTGCATTAGCATGTCCAGTGGGGTTAGGGGGCTCCAAAGACAGGCGGATGGGTGGCACTTAGTTCTCCCTACTACCTGTGGAGCCTGGATCATTGTTGTTGTTGCTAGGTGCTGTGGAGTCGGTATCTGACTCCTAGTGACCCTGCATACAACAGGTGAAACACTATTATCAGTGCTTCTCTGCTGTTCATAGGGTTTTCAATGGTGGGTTGATTTTTGGGAGTGGGTTGCCGGGTCCTTCTCCCGTGGAGCCTGGATGGATGAGCCTTGTATGGATGGCTCCCTTACTCACATCACTGGTCATTTGTGGAGGCCCTTTCCAGCCCCAGCTGCAACAGCAGCTCCACCCTTCACCATCTGTACCTCTCCCTGCCTCTAGCTCTGTCTTCTATCTTCCCTGCTCCAAGTCCTCAGCCACTCCCCTTCTCTAACAGCATAGTTCTTTATTGTGACAGACTGTGTAACTTTTAGAAAGAGGATAGTCATGCCCACCAATGTCTTAGTCCCAGGAAGTTCAGGCCAGGGCTAGCATTCTAATTCCTTCACACCTTATGCCCAACCACATGGTGCCCAGCACAGTGACGGTGTGAACAAGAATTTCATTCCCTAGGGCGCTTCTTACCTGCCAGGACATTCCATAGGCAGATACCTCCGGGGCCATTGACTGCCCGGCAGGGGACCTGAATCATGTTGAGAATGGCAAAGCCCATGCTGACCAGGGCCAGGGTCAAGGCCAAGAAAAGAAGAAGCAGAATTGTCACGTGGAGGCCTGCGTTGAGCTCTTTCACCAGGTGCGGGAAGACTGGGAAGAGAAGACACAGATGTTCCCATGTCAGAGCTTGGCTCACTTTCACACAGCCCAAGGTTGCTTCCCAAGAAGGCGTTGCTGGAAGGGGTGAGGGCAAGACAGCAAGCACTGGGCTTCCAAAAAGCTGGAGACTTCCTGCAATTGAGATACCCAGGCTGACCAAACAGCATACCTTCTCTGAAGTTTGACCTCAGAGTCCCTTTGATTCTTAGAAAAAACCACAGAGCTACATTCCAAGAGATACAGGCATAGATCAAAGGGCTGCAGATGCAGGCAGGAATCACTGAGAACTCCCAGACCCCCTGCTAAGACAGACAACATGCCTGAGTCAACCTTCAAATCTTAGATCAAAAGACTGACCAAACCTGTACCCCCGCCCCTTACCCCTGCCTGTAACCCTCAATAAAAACCCTCACCAGCAGTGAGTCGGGGTTCCGACACTAAACCGCTGCATCGGTGAAGTGTGGCACCCTCAAGCTTGAGCTTTAATAAAGACTCTGTGGGCCTTGCATGCGACTTTGGACTCCCTGGTGATCTTTGGAGGACTCGAACTCTGGGCATAACACAATGAACTCACGGCCCTGAGACTTGCCACTTGTCAGTTGGTCCACACTCTTCTTTTCCTTGGAGTGGACACAAAATCAAAATGTGTCTCAGTTGGCAATTGAAATCACATTAACCTTGCAGATCTAGGAACTGCTGTGAACAGAGGCACCCAAGCCCCAGGCACTGACTCCACAGGGTAGATACTATTGCTCCCACGTATGGGGGATGCAATCGCATGTTGCACAACACAACATGAAAATATTAACTTTCCATATTTACCTGGCAGAATAGTTTAACAAAATATTCATTTGTATTTGTTTTCTCTATATTTGCCAACAGTACTAGTTATGAAGATGAAATGATAACATACTATAGTGCTTCAAGTATTGCCTGGGAAAGTCTGCTCTCAAGAATGACAGCTGGGGGTACTGCTGTGGTTGTTTTTACTCCTATGATGGGTTGAATCTACATGTCCCCCAAAGCTCATGTGTCTGAATGTTTGGTCCCCAAATGGCGGCCCCGTTTGTGGAGCTATGGAACTTGGGGTGTTGGGATTCTAGCCTAGCGAAGCGAGTCACTGGGGATGGGCCTTTGGTGGCTTTTTCCTATACCTGCACTTCTGATAGCTCTCTCTGCTCTGTGCTTCCGAGCTGCCATGCTGTGAGGTTGTCTACCACAGGCCCTGGCCCCTGCCACTACCTTCCTGCCACTACAGACTGTGAGCTTCTAACTGTGAGCCTCCAATAAACATTTCCTCCCATAATTTTGCTTTGGTCATTTTCTCTGCCACAACAACAAAACCCTGGCCTAATACAATCTCTGACTTGGGAAAGTCATGTGGCTGCTCAGAGCCTCAGTTTCTTCATCAGTACAATGGGGACAGCAATGGCCATATGAGTTGAGAGTCATCAGCTTTGGCTGAGCAGTCATGGGCAAGCACTTTACATCCATGGTCTCATTCAGTCCTCATGATAAAGATCTGCAGCAGATCTTATTACTATTATTAGTATTATTATTAGCAGTATGAAGGCTTGAACGCAGGGCCTTGCACATGCTAGGCAAGTGCTCTACCACTGAGCTGCACCCCCAGCCCCACCTTTTTATTTGCAGTACTGGGGGGTTGAACCCATGGCCTTGCACTTGTGTGCTTTGCAATCACTGTACCACTGAGCTGCATCTGCAAACTCTCTTTTCCCTTTTTATATTAACACAGGGTCTTGATAAGTTATGCAGGCTGCCTCTGGTCTTGAACCTGCAGTCCTCTTGCCTCTGCCTCCTGAGTTACTGGGATTACAAACATGAGCCACCCTGCCCACCCAGCCCCTTTTTTATTTTGTGTTTTGAGTCAGGGTAGTGCTATGTTGTGCAGGCTGCCTCTGGCCTTGAGCTTGTGATCCTGCTGCCTCAGCCTCCTGAGTCACTGTACTTACAGATGTGTGCCACAGCACCCTGCTCAATGAGGCAGATCTTATTCATTCACTTTTCCTGCGGGCTTGGGGACATGAATACCCTTGCCTTTGGGCAAGGCAACCCCAAACTCTACATAGGATTATAGTCCTGCATACTATATGTGATAACAAGTCTCACATCAGCTTTCAACGATTATAAAGAGAGAGTTTAAAATAATGAAAGCTAAGGAACTCCTGGGGGCTGGGATTTAGCTCAGTTGGTAGAGCGCTGCTCTGCGGTCTCTGAGGTCCTGAGTTCAATTCCCAGTACCACAAAAATGGGAGAAGGACTTGGCAACCCACTCCCAAGGTAATCTTGAAACAATCTGCCATTGAAAACCCTATGAGGGTCGCTGAGTCGGATACCGACTCGACGGCACCTAACAACAACAACAACAACAACAAGAAGGAACTCCTGAGCAGACCCATTCCTCTGCAGCTGCTCCAAGCTTTCTGCTGACTGCCTTGTGGTTGAATCAGGGTCCATCTGATGAGCCTTGACCTCCTCACTGCCCGAGATCCCACTGACCAGGCCCTCGCTTGCCCCTCGGCCTTCCCCGGGCTAGCACTCATCGCTTTCCGGGTTCTGCTCACTCCTCTCACCCTCTTTCGTTTTAGTGTCTCTACTGGCTTGCCCCTCTCCCCTGCTTTTCTATCTAACCAAAGGCTGGCATCTTTCAGGCCTGAGAGCTAGAGTTCTTATTCTTTCCCCTGTAAGGTATCCTTTCCACTCGCACATTTCCAGGCACCCTACATTTCTGTCCTTGGTTCTGAACTGACCCAACTCACTTTCCAGTTCTCAATTTCCATTTATCATTATCTCCACATGGTCACCCCACTGGCCTTGGAAACTTTACCAGGGAAGATGAGCTCCTTTCCAGGGCATTTGTCTTCTATTCTCTCTCCCTTCCCTGGTTTTTTTTTTCCCCTACTTCTCCCTCTTTTCAAACCCTCAGCCTCTTCTCATTCCAAACATGGTAGCTTAGACCTGATTGCCTAATGTTCTCATTATTCCCTTTCTTGATTATGCAACCCTTGGAACACATGACTAGCATAGTAATCCTCACCAAATCCTTAAAATACAAAATAATCACCTATGTGATTGGCAAAGTTCAAAACATTTGTTAATGCACCGTGCTGATGATGGTGCACAGCAAAGTCTCTCTCAAATCTCGGAGGGGCGGTAATTCCCTTTAGCTGGTTCGAGGGTAACTTGGCAACATCTATCAAAGCAATTTCACATCTATTTATTTTCCAGAAGTGCTCCTATTTGTGCTCAAAGCTGTACGTATCGGGTGCTCTTTATAATTGTGAAGGCTGGAGAAAAGCCAACACGTGAGTCAACAGAAGACTGAGTTAATAAATTTAGGCATAACCATGCACTGCTATTCTTTTAAAAAGAACTAATCATATGCACATCATGACCTGAACCCATATGCAGATTTGATTTGATTTAAAAAGGAGGATGATCATATTAGGATGATGGGGGAGAAGGAATTTTGGGCATAAAGAATGACATGGAGAAGGTACAAGGAATAGCTAATCCCCCGCCTCCATAGTAGGAAGTGTAGGAATTATATTAAAAAATTATTGGCCAAGGGTCAATCTCATTTAGCCCCATGCTCATGTGCCATACGCCCCAATGCAGGGTCTCCCAGTGAATTGAGATCTTCATTATTTTCTGTATCCAACACTATTTAGAAATCCAAGTCTTGGGAGTTTCAAGGCATGAATTCTTTCCATTTATTTTTGAGGGTGACTCCACATAGGTTTTGTCACATAGCACTGCCCCCAGAAAGCTGCTTGTTGTTGTTGTTGTTATGTGCCGTCGAGTCGGTATCTGACTCATAGCGACCCTCTGTACAACAGGGGAAACACTATTGTCAGTGCTTCTCTGCTGTTCATAGGGTTTTCAATGGCTGATTGATTTTTGGGAGGGGGTTGCCAGGTCCTTCTCCCAAGCCTGCAGCTTCTGGTGTTCCCAGGCGGTCTCCCATCCAGGTACTAACCAGGCCCGACCCTGCTTAGCTTCCAAGATCTGACGGGATCGGATGCCACAGGGCTGTGGCTGCAGGAGAAAGCTGCTACTCAGTGGCTTTTCTTGTTTGTACCATTTCCAAGAATTTTAGATATCCCTGACTTAATGAAATTTCAGTTTCCAGCTTGAAATTCACCACCATAAACACAGGTGATCCACGGCCATAACGGATATCAGATGTACAGTGTGGGCCAGGCACTTTATACGTGTTCTTTCTTTTCCTGCTCATGGCTTTCCTCTCTCACTTTCCTCTCTTATCTTACAGATGAGGAAACAGTCTCGGAGAAGTTAAACAGCTTAGCCAACGTCACACAGCCAGGAAGTACTGCCTTAATTACTCTGTTCCAAAGCTTATAAGAGAAAAATTAGAGAAGTAAGATAAACGAAGGTTTAGTATTTTTACCATAGAGGAGCTTGAATTCTAGATTTCATTTTAAGTTTGAATAAACATGCTTACTTTGCATACATTAGAATTACCTCCCTTGACTCCCAGAATTGATTAATTAGTCTACTGGCATCTAAACTTTAGATGATTTGCTTGCTCCTGATCCCAAAGAAGTCCTTTCTGCTCCAGCAGGGCAAATAATCATGACACTGGAAGTTGGATTTGAGTCTTGACCACTCAGGGATTCTGTTCGGGTGGGAAGTAGGTAATGGGAGAACCAAAAAAATACAACATGCCTATTAGGTGCTTTTACAGAAATTATCTCATGTATTGATTTAATGATCCTCAATTTCTTCACCTGTACAATGGGCATAATAAAATCTTCTAGCATAGCCACATGGAAGGAAAGGAACCGGAGGGGATGGCTTGTGATCTGAATGTGCCAGGTGCCTACTCCACACATTGGCTGCTTCTCCTTCACACAGGGTGAGTTTCTCCAGGGCAGGCACCCATCTGTTTTGTTCATCTGTTTTCCTAAGGATACCTGGCCTGTAAATTCTCAATAACACAGTTGAATATATGGATATTATTATTATTTTTGCGGTGCTGGGGATTGAACCCAAGGTCTCGCGCTTGCATGCTTTGCAAGTGCTGGACTACTGAGCTGCTGCCTCCAGCCCAGGTTTTTCACTTTTTGAGACGGGCTTTCACTAAATTACGCAGACTGCCTCTGGTCTTGAACTTGGGAGTTTTCTGCCTCTGCCTCCTGAGCTGCTGGGATTTCAGGTGTGCGTCACGGCACCCAGCTTTGTGTGAACATTATTAATGTTTGTCTTCTCTTTTCTCCAGTTACCCAAACAGCCAGGATAACTGGTTTTATTTCAGAAGTTGTAGGTATAAAAGAGGACCATAATCATTTGTGATGCCTCGTTCTTCGGTTCTCCCTGTGATTAATGTGGGACTTGGTTCTCTTGGGGGAGTGTTTGGGAGCCTCATCTGGGACGGTGAGAAAAGAGGCTGTTTGTAAACAAGACCCCATGAAAACTGTCCACTTTAGTGTTTACAAAGCACTTTCACATCCTTATCTCTGTGGTCTGCATGCCACCCTGTAAACAGGGATATTTTTCTACAGATCAACAGTCAGTACGTAAATCTTGACTATATAAGTTAGGAGCAGGCAACTCTTATATACCCTGAAGCTGCCTCAAGTTTACGATTTACAGACACTAGACTGGCATTGCTTTAGATAACATGATAATCCACACAGTGTCCCTGAACTGCACCTGTGTAAAGTCGGCTACTCACAGGAGGAAGGCGGCCGCAGGCTCCCAAGGAAAGCTCTCCAGGAGAATCCTTCCAAGGTGCTGTGAATGGATGTGTACACACATCTCCTCCTCTGGGAGGACCCCAGGGCAGGAGGAAACAAAACCTCAAATACTGTCCTCCTCCTGGGTGATAATAAAACATCCTTCTGCCTCTCACAGGGTGATGCTTGAGACCAGCCCTTGTTAGAGGAGCCTGGGGAATGTGCCCAGGCGCATCCTTCTGAGAAGGAGGAGTCAGGAGAAAAAGGAATAGTTGCTGAGCCTCTACACGGGGCAAAAAGGAAGTGGTCATTTGCTATGGCTGCAGACTGGAGCCGGCTTCTGGGAGCTGGGGATGGAAGGAGTCTCATCATCCAGGTCCCGCTGGCCCTGCACTCCTCACACCCATTCAGATTTCACCAGGGGTCCCGGTGGCAACCTTTGCAGCCAGAGGGTCCAGATTAGAATTAAACGGTACATACAACAGTTCCTTTATTTAAAGTTCTTTGTGTATATTTTTTCATTTTTTCTTTTCCTTCCTTCCTTCCTTCCTTCCTTCCTTTCTTTCTTTCTTTCTTTCTTTTTTTTTTTTTGTGGTACTTAGGGGTTGAACTCAGGGCCTTGCCCATACTTCGCAAAGTGCTCTACCACTGGGCTGCACCGCCAGCCTATTTTTAATTCTTAATTCTGAGTCAAGATCTCATTGAGTTACATGGGCTGCCCTTGGCCTTGAACTCATGATCTACCTGCCTCTGCCTCCTGAGTTGCTGGGGTTATAGGCATGTGCCGCTGTGCCTGGCCTTGTGTTGTATTTTTAATGGAGCTATTTTCCCAATGGGCTGGGATTTAGCTCAGTTGGTAGAGCACCGCTCTGCAGTCTCTGAGGTCTGGGGTTCAACTCCCAGCACCACAAAAATGGGAAAAGGATGTAGCAATCCACTCCCAAGGCAATCCTGAAACAATCAGTCATTGAAAACCCTACAGGGATCACTATGAGTCGGGCATGACTTGACCGCACCTAACAACAACAATTTTCCCAATATTCAGGGTACAATTTAATTGCTGAGTAAATATAAATAGGCTCAGATTTTTTTTTCCCTGAATAAACATAGCACATACATATTTCCTGGCCAGGCACTGTGGCACACACCTGTAATTCCAGCTACTTGAGAGGCTGAGGCAGGAGGATTGCAAGTTTGAGGTCAGAGGCAGACTGTGCAACTTGTTGTTGTTGTTGTTAGGTGCCCTTGAGTCGGTATCCAACTCATAGTGACCCTCATAAGGTTTTCAATGGCTGACTGTTTCGGGATTGCCTTGGGAGTGGATTGCCAGGCCCTGCTCCCATTTTTGTGGTGCTGGGAATCGAACTTGGGACCTCAGGGACTGCAGCGCAGCGTTCTACCAACTGAGCCAAATCCCAGCCCTTTATATATATAAGTGATGATGATTTGTATTATATTTGTCAATGGTTCCAGTTTTCTGTCTTTGTCCAATTAGTAAGATATGTATCTTGGCCAGGTTTCCAAACACTATGACAATTCTGACATACAGACATCAAGTAACAGGTAAAATTCCTGATCCTCTTGCACTAACAAGGTATTGATTAACTGTGGTTTTGTGGGACACTGTTCTCTCCAGTGATCTAATTGTTTGGCTGTAAAGGCTTGTAGAATGTTGCCTGTTTTTGCTTTGTTTTCTCCTTCCCAGGAGACCCTTCCCCAACCCCATTTGGATTTTTGCTTCCTATCTTTGCAGACTGCTCTGTTTACATCCGGAGCAGATCTGCCCTGGATGTGAGCCAATGCCACTGCCCGCTCACGTTCCCTGAGCGGTCACGTGCCTCGCCTGAGGTCTCCACGCCAGTAAACATCCCACTTGGGCTTCAACCCCCGGGAGTCTGCTCTAGCACTCAGATGCAGAGCCCCTTCGCTGTCTCTCTATGACCCTTTCACATAAACAGATGTGGAAGCAGACACTCTGCCTCCCAAAAGTTCATTTCGACAGGTGCATTGTTATAGTTAAGAATACCAGAGTCCTGTGGCATAGGCTTGGCATCTGGCTCTGCTGTTTACTGGGTGAGTGACCCCAGGCAAGTTATTTAACCTCTCCAAGCCTCACTCTACCCCTCTGCAAAATGGGAACACTAATAACACCTTCTTTATAATTTTGTGGTAAGGCTTAAAAAAGACAAGCAATATGCATCCTGACCCATATTGTTGTTGTTGTTAGGTGCCGTCAAGTCCGTATCCTGACCCATATAAGCACTCCATATTTTCCTAGATATGAGCAATAATGGTAAATATGCAATTCTATATTTCTGATGTCTCTATGTGCCTGTATAAAAAAAGGAAGAAAGCCTCTGTGTGGCTGAACGAGAACGCTTGGCCCTCTGTGGACTTTGACATTACGTCCTGGATGGAGGCAATGATCAAATTCCACATCTAGACACAAGTACTCTTGCAAAACAAAAAAAAAGTTGACATCCGCTTTCATACCCTTGATATACTCACTTGTGAACTGAGACTGGCGGCCCCCGAGCCCGCACTGGCGCACCTTACGGCCCCGGAAGAGCCCGTAGTAAATGTCCCCAATGAATTTGACCAGCTCCGGATCCGTGGCGTTGACCAGATCCACCCCGGTCTGACACAGGATTTTCCCACTCAGCCAGTGGGGTACGGCCAGGGCCACGATGATCAGGAGGAAGGAGGAGAAGCTGAGCAGAGACGCCAGCCCGTACCATGCCTTTTTGAACCATCCAGGCATGCTAGTGGACGCGGGTCATCGGCCAGGTCGCTGGGCAACAGCAGGCATCATTGACATCTTCCGCACACTCGGCAAGATGCTGCTCCCAGGCCAGCTCTTCCACACACAACATGTCAAGGTTCTGAGTCCATTCCTCCGTCCTCCCTCAGCGCCTGCATCCACGGGCCACGTTCACGACACCGACATGCAGAGCCCATGCAGAGACAATCTTCCCCTGACTCGGTGGAGGGTAGTGTGTTACCCAAGGAAGTAACCCTATATCTTCCACTAGTGTTTCAGCAGAGGGTTTAATTGTTCCTCTGCTCAGGCATTTAAATAATCCTGGTGTGGCCCTCCTAATGACCAGGGAATTATTAATAAACACAACCTGGATCACCCGGCAATAAAGAGATGCTAACCGGTCTCGAAAAATGTATAGAGGAGCAGGAAAAGAGCAATGCCATGATTAGCACCTGCCTACCGCCAGCAGGGCACCGTATCAAATGTCGATCTCTTCCATGTGTGCCCTGGCATTTCTTTCTCTAAAATGTCACTGCTGTCAGAATACACAGAACTGTTACTAAAACCACAAAATGACCTCGGTTCGTAAGGCTGTACTTGAAATGTGTAAGTTGGGGATTTATGAATTTATTGTGGGTCGAATCTGCAGAGGGTAAAATTGCAACATAAATCTCTTTGTGGCTGCGAGGGCAGCCTGGAGCCCAATACTTAACATCCCTCCCCCTGTCGCTCTACCATGTCATAAGAAATAGGACAGAATTTTTTTTAATGTGTTAACAAACAGTAGCCACATTATTGGGGTATTTACTATATCTCCCCCAAAGTGATCATCTTTCTTTTCTTTTAAATTTATAGATGCTAGGAATGAATTATTCCCTACTTTCTATTTTATACTCTGGATTTTGATTTTTTTAAAAATTCATTTTATTTTATTTATTTTTTTGTCTTCTGGGACAGGGTATTGCTATGTATCCCAAACTGCCCCGGAATTTGCTATATGGCCCAGACTGGCCTCAAACTGGCAATCCTCCTGCCTTAGCCTCCTGAGTGCTAGGATAATAGGTGTGTGCCACCATGCCCAGCGATGACGGTTGTACCACTCATTTCTAATGATGATGATAATGATGATGATGATGACTTTTTGTGGTGCTTGGGTTGAACGCAGAGCCTTACATATGGTAGGCAAGTGCTCTACCACCGAGCCACACCCCCAGCCCTATACTGTTCCTTTCTAAATTTTGACTTCTACCATAATGCCAAATATCAATGTTTTGTCACATGAGACTGTCAACAGATACTCTGGCAATACCTTTGGGGAGAAAAATTGGGCAGAAGTGGCACAGTGAAAATTCTTATCTGGTCACAGAAGTCAGGAGGGGGTTCTGGAAGGTGCACTGTTGGGTAACCTCACCTGGAGACCACCGAGGAGGCAGAGGGACATGTTATGGAAGCGACAGTGTCCTTCCTTGTCAGGAGGGTCACTGCAGTGGGCTTGCCACAATAGAATGAACAGGACTTCAGAGGCTTGTGGGGAGCTTTACCAGGTACAGCACACTTTGCTACCTGCTCCAGTGCTCCAGAAACCCTTTCTGGTAGGCAGGGGTGCAGTGCCAGCTTTCTCTCCTGGGCTGTGGGGCGTCACCCTGCCGCTGGACTCACTCTGGCCATGAGCAGGAACCAGCAGCCAAAGACCCGTCTTCTGGTGAGGGGGAGCTGGGCACTCAGGAGCTGCACCACCCAGAAAGGAGGCTTATGCCCATGGCTGCTCTGAGAAGACTTGAGAAAGGCAGGCTCAGAGGCTTCTGCCCACGGCAGCTCCTTGCTTCTTTCTTCTCAATGAAGACTCCAAGTGCTCCACTCCAACAGCTCTTTATTGTTTCCTTGTCTGTTCCAGTTGATAGAATGGATCCAGACTGCTCCGTGTACCTTCCTTATATAGTCTTCTGGGGCTTGCAGGGGACCAATCAGAGGCAGTCACCCCTTACGGGTTTCAGCCAATCAGAGGGGATATTCAAATTTGGTTTTGTAAAAGTAGCCCATCAGGGGTGGTTCCAGAACGGTTCAATCAGGAGCCATTCTGGGGTTTGGAAACAGCCAATCGGCGTCGAGGGGTCTGAGGCAAGGGAATAGATGCCGGAGCCATCTTGGGGAGCTCAACGACACTGAGTTCCCAGATGTAGGGCAAAGGTGACTGCCTGGGGAACAAGCCTCAGTCCTCCAAGGGGCCTAGATAGGCCCCGGGGCAAACTGCCTCTGTAGGCAGTGCCCTACACTGGGCAAAGTGATCATCAGTGCTTGGGCTGGAATTCGGGTCTTTGAAATACAACAGCTCATTTTCATCACAGTAGCCTTGAAATAGCAAATGTTTCTCTGGCAGGAAGTGACATAATACATATAAAAGACTTAGAAGACTGCTTGGCACTTTACTAAATGACCAATAATGTTAGCTAACATGCTTATGTCTTAACATTAAGCATGCTTTCAGAAGGCAGGATGTGCATAATACCTCGGAGTCACATTTCTGCCCTACAGGATGGAACTGTGGCAGCTTTTAGTGTTTTAGAGGCTCAGCAATTCTTTTCAGAAAAACTCTGTGGGAAACACCTGGTTCCCAGCAAGCCCTTGCCATGCTGTTTGAGGTGTGATTAAGTGAAACTGTGACTATAGAAGACCTGCGTTCAAATGCCGGGTCTTTGGTGTAAGTGTCTGAGACTCCTGTGTCTTGGTTTTCTAATTGGCCATGGGACTGCTATGTGCAATAAAGTGAACTGGCACACACAGGTCACTCAGTGTACAGTGCCTGGTATATGCAAGGCACAAAATAAATGGGGCTCTCCTCTCTATCCAGTCTTCTTGCCATGCTGTTCCTCATAACGGAGCTTCTGACAAGAAAATATGCTGGGGCTTCATCTTGCTCTATAATGACAAATGTCTGAGTGTCTTACATGTCACAAACATTTGCGTCTGCAGTGTACCAGGCACCACGTGTGTCTAGGAGGTGCATATATGTTTAACATGGGATCCTGTCATCAAGACAATTATAAGGTACAAGATTACAAGGTTGCTGGTTCTCAACCCAAAGTGATTTTTGCCCCTCAGGGACATTTGGCAATATCAAGAGATATTTTTGATAATTACAACTGGGGAGGGGGCAGGCACCTATTACTAGCATTTAGTAGGTACAGGTCAGGGATGCTGTGAATATCCTACAATGCACAAGACAGCCCCTGTCACAATTACCTAGTCCAATTATGTCACTAGTGCTACAGTTAAAAACTCTGTGTTAGTTCAGGTCGTGAGCAGAAATAAATAACCTACAAGGGAGAAATACCAGGATCTGTGGCTGGGGATGAATGGTGCCATTTGGTGGGCATCAGATGTGGAGCCTCAATATTCTTGTCAAATGAGAACCTATCAGGACATGCCCAAAACTTTACATAGCTAAACTTGTGTCCCCACCAGATGAAAGCCTGTCATGCCATACGTATTAGTAATTTTTAGAAATCTTGTAGTCATTCTCCATGGTATTCTTTGTTTTAAGGGAGTTAATTTGTGGAGTGTAAACATTGAAAATATTATTGTTGTTGTTGTTAGGTACAATGGAGTCAGTATCCGACTCATAGCAACCCTCTGTACAACAGGGGAAACACTATTGTCAGTGCTTCTCTGATGTTCATAGGGTTTTCAATGGCAGATTGATTTTTGGGAGGGGGTTGCCAGGTCTTTCTCCCAAGCCTACAGCTTCTGGTGTTCCCAGGCGGTCTCCCATCCAGGTACTAACCAGGCCAGACCCTGCTTAGCTTCTGAGATCTGACGGGATCAGATGCCACAGGGCTACAGCTATACTACAAATTCTGTATCATTGTATTGGCAATTTTTAATTTTCAAATATGACCTCAAGTAGATGTTTAATTAGCTCCTACCTGCTAACGTAGAAGAGGCCTGGAACTCATAATCTCTAAATGAGCATGTCAAACTGGAGCTGTTCAAGATGGCTAATAGTGCAGGCCCCCCAAATCTTTTAACATCATATGTTTTTTAGCATTTATTTTCTTTGTGGCAACCCTTATTATGTATATATGTATATATATATATATATATATATATATATATATATATATACTTAAATAATTTATATGCAGCCCACAGCAATTCCTTTATACTCAATGTCAGGGAAGCCAAATGTTGGATATTCTTGAACTAAGAAGTTCAATGAATTGCAAATGTTAGAAGTATTATCACTCGTAATGATCAACTGGCATTAGAGAAAGTAATTAGAGAAGTAACGATCAACTGGCATTTATTGAGCTCCTACTACTTAGCCACTCACTCCTCTATGTACACTAGTTTTAGCTTTTCCAATCCTTCCCCAAATCCTAGGGGAGCCGACTACCAACCATTTCCATTATGTTTTTGTTAGGTACCATAGAGTTGGTTTCTGACTCACAACAGTTGAAACATTACTGTCAGTGCTTCTCTGCTGTTCATAGGGTTTTCAATGGCTGATTGATTTTTGGGAGTGGGTTGCCAGGTCCTTCTCCCAAGCCTACAGTATCTGGTGTTCCCAGGCGGTCTCCATCCAAGTACCAACCAGGCCCGACCCTGCTTAGCTTCTGAGATCTGACAGGATCGGATGCCACAGGGCTACAGGTTTATTTCCACTATACCAGCACGGAAACCGCCTGTTGTGTTTCGCTTGTTAATAGGGTCCCTATGAGTCAGACACAGACTCGACGGCACCTAACAACAACAAAGCAAGGAAACTGAGGCATGGAGCAATCAAGGAAATTGCTTAGTCATACAGCTATTCAACAGTGGGGCAAGGCAGGGTCCTTCCTTTAACTTAGAGGAAAAAATACATCTTAGACGTTTGTCTTGCTCCTGCAATAGACTTTGCGGCCCCCTTACTTGCCCCTGTCACCACTTGCCCCGGGTGCTCAGCTCCTATTGGCGGGCTGGAGGCGGGGGGCGGGGCTCTGATGGCGCCCCGCCCCCGGGGTGGGGCGCAGGCGCAGGCGCGACCCGGCGGCCCACCGGCGACTGCTGTCCGAGCGCGGGGCTCAGCGGGTGGCTCGGGTCGGGGCTTCCGGGGGAGACGGACAAGAGCGGCAGGATGGCGGCGGCGGCGGCGGCAGGCGGGGCGCGCCGGGTGCTGGTGTACGGCGGCCGGGGGGCGCTCGGCTCGCTCTGCGTGCGGGCCTTCCGGGCCCGCAACTGGGTAATGCGGCGGGCGGTGGGCTGTCGGGCTTCCCCCCAGGGCCGGACGCTGGGGCAACGGAGGCCCCGGGCACGCGGGACCCGAAGCACCCAGGCGCGAGTGCGTGCGCATGCGCGTGCGCCTCGCGCCAGAGGTGCGGAGCCCTGGCTGGAGGGGAGGGTGGGGCGGGGGTGCCCCTGGGCCGCGGGCGGGCAGGGAGTGGGGTGGACGAGGAGAACCGGGAGAGAGGGTGGAGGGAAGCCCCGGGAGTCGGGCCGGCCGTTCCTGGTCACAGGTTCCATGACCCCGACTGGATTACTTAACGCCCGCGGGCCTCAGTTTCCCCGTTAGTAAAATGGTAGTGATGAGCCCCAGTCATCACTACCCCAGCGGAGAAATTGACCTCGACGAAACCGGTCTGTGGTGCCAAAAAGCAGGGGGTCCGCTGCTGTTTTTTTTTTTTTTTTTTTGCTACTGGGGGTTGAACCCAGGGCCTCGCGCCTGCATGCTTTGCAAGTGCTGGACCACTGAGCTGTACCCCCAGCCCATTTTTTTTTTACTTTTTGAGACAGGGTCGCTAAGTTCCGCAGGCTGCCTCTGGTCTTGAACTTGCGATCCTCCTGGCTCTACCTCCCGAGCTGCTGGGATTACAGGCGTGCGCCACCGCACCCAGCTTCTGGTGGGTTTTCATTGCACGTGGAGCACCCCTGTGCCGAAGATGTGAACCCTCAAATCTGTTCCTTTTTATTTCCCCCTTGGCGGTGTTGGGGATGGAACCCAGGGCCTCACGCCTGTGAGGCGAGCACTGGGTGACTTCACTTGCACCTCCCACCCCAAATCCACAGCTTTTTGAGGCCCCACGTGGCGCCTCCACTGGAAAACTCCACAGCGTGAAACGTGGTTACTTGCACAAAATGATTAAAAACAGTGTGGAGGTGATGGGTATAAAGTGTGTAAGAAGCACAAGTGAATTTGTATTTAGACTCGAGTCCCATCCTCGAGATGTTAGGTGCTGGAACTCATTTATGAAAAAAGTTGTATATATATTTTTACATGTTCAGACTTCAGTCACCTTTCAAAGTACTCTCCGTTTGATGCAATACATCTATGGAGACACTTTTTCTGCTGCTCAAAACAGGTTTTGAACGCATTGATTTTGATGTCTTTTAGTGCTTTGGCCTTTTCTTGGTTGTACCTCCTCCATGTTAGCAAAACGTTTACCTTTGAGAACTTTTTTCACTAGGGAAATGAAAAATGCCACACAGACTGAGATTGAGTGACTAGGGAGGGTTAGGCCCAAAGGTCATTCGGGTTTTGGTCAAAACCTGCTGAATGTTCAGCCTCGTGTGGGTGGTGCCTGCGGGTGCGTTGTCATCATGGTGGAAGAGCCAGTCACCTGTTTGCCCCAAGGCCAGATCTTTCTTCTGCAAGTCTTGGCACAACCTTCTCAAAACTTCTCAAAACTTCCAAATAATAAAGTCTTTGATGATTTGACCCAGAGGAAGAAATTCTGAGTGCACAATCCCTTGCACGTCAAGAAACGGATGATCAGTATTTTCATGTTTGTTTCTACTTTTTTTTCAGGGTGCCCACCTCGTATGTGCGGATATTAAAAAAAAAAAAAAAAAAATCCAAATCTAGACCATTAAAATCTTTAAAGGAAAAACGGCTTTATTGTCTCTTGACCAAAATTTTTCTCTTCTTCCCTCCAGTGGGTCGCCAGCATCGACATGGTGGAAAACGAGGAAGCCAGTGCTAGTGTCATTGTTAAAATGACAGATTCATTCACTGAGCAGGCCGACCAGGTAGTTCCAGAGAGATCCCCCAAATACTGTGGCAGGGGCTTCCCAGGGAGGGGTTTTACTAGCTATGTGTTTGTTCTCTCTCTCTCTCTCTCTCTTTCTGCCCCCAATTATTGTTTCTCTAATTATGAAAGTCATTTGTGCTCATAAAGGAAAATTTGAACAAAGTGAAAAAATTGTGGAGTCCAATTCTGGTTAGCTCATTGTCTCTCCTAGGAATATCATATGTTATTACTTTTGTAAGTTGAGGTACTTTTGCATTTTATGTTTTATGGTCAATCTCTTTAACACTTACCCTTTAATTTAAATATGTTGTCCGGTCACTTAAAAACTCTTTGTAGATGTAGAATTTTTCGGTTTCTGTATTGGCCACAGTTGTTTTCTATTTATTGTACACTTAAGGGTATTTTTTGTAAGTTTTTGTTCTTTTTATTTTTTACTATATCAAGAATAATGTGGTGAGCATTTTTGTCTACATGTCTTATTATTTGAGATTATTCTGAAAAGCAGAGTTACCTACTTCAAAGCATGAACACTAACAGGTTATTTTAAATTATAAAATTATATGCATATTGGTAAAGCAAGAAGCCCAATAAAACTATACAAATAGTTACTTATACAAAGAGGTAGGTAAACTGAAATACCCTTTTTTCTCCGTAAGGTGGTACCACTCCCCAGAAGGAAGCACTATTTCTGATTTGGTGGATGTCTTGGTATAACTACCTCAGATGCTCTTATGTAATTCTGCCTTTCCGGAGGAACCCTTCTGACCTGCTCCCCGGAGCACTGTGTTTAACGTGTTGCATGTTGGTGCTCCAGCCTTTGTCCTCAAGGAAATCTCCCAGCTTTCTTTGTGGGATATACCACATTTTCACAAGTACTTAATGAAGAAGGCAGTGGTCCATTTTATAGCTGGAAACACTGGGTTTTAGCACTAAGCAACGCGGCTAGTAAGTGGAGGAGTTGAGCATGGGTCTCTTAACATGGTCTGTGAGTAGGCTTACTTACCATCTGACTGTGCTTTCCCTGTGCTCTGCACTATTTTCTGTTTTATGATCCCTGGATATTTTGAATAATATACATGGATACCAAAATCTGCTGATGCTCAAGTCCCTTATATAAAACAGTATAGAATTGCATGTAACCTGCACATTCTCTCTTATACGTTAAGTCATCTCTAAGATCACTTATACATAGCAGTGTCCATGCTATGTTAATAGTTACGCTGTGTTTATGATGGTTGGGGAGTAATGACATGAAAAGAAATCTGTACTTGTTTAATATGGATCCAATGATTTTTCCTCTGGAAAATTTTTTTTTCTGGTACTAGGGGCTGAACCCAGGGTCTTGTGTATACTTTATAAGCACTCTACCACTGAGCTGTACCCTCAGCCCCTTTTTAATTTTTTATCTTGAGACATGGTCTTCTTAAGTTCTGCAGGCTGTCTCCAGCCTCACATTTGCTATCTTGCCTCTGCCTTCTGAGTTGCTTGGATTACAGGTGTTTGCTACTGTGCCTGTCTCACGAAGATACCCATCTATCTATCTATCATCTATCTATCTATCTATCTATCTATCTATCTATCTATCTTTATTATTAATAAGTGTTAGTGGGGTACAGAGTAGTAAGGCTTTTGCTATTTCTGTGGTGCACCTATTACATCATTTTTGGTTACAGTCGTATCAACTTACATCATTTATAAAACTCTTTAATATGTGGTAAAAATCATGTGCAATTATGGGTTATATTCCTGTTTTTCCCCATATATTCATGATGTTGTATCATGTAACTTAAGATTGTCCTTTGCCCCTTTTGAACCCTTGGTATTATTTCCCTGCCACATCAGCCCCCACATTCTTTGCTCCCCCCACTAGACCTCTCATCCCTTTTCTACTCTACATATATTTTCCCTTCTTAGATAAGCCTGATTGCTTTTTTAAAAAAATATATCTAAGTATTTATACTTCTTTTTCCCTTTAAGTTAGCTTGAGCTCCCAGATATGAATGAGAACATATGGTATTTCTCTTTTTTAGAGCCTGGGTCTCTTTACTTAGGATGATATTCTCCAGTTCTATCCATTTTGGTGCAAATTACATAGTTCCATTCTTTTTCATTGTTGAATAATATTCCATCATGTATATGTACCACAACTTTTTTTATCCATTATTCTGTTGACGGACATCTTGGTTGATTTGCTATCCTTTCCATTGTGAAGAGTATTGTATTAAATACGGAAATGTAGGTGTCCCTGTTAGGTATGATGACTTGTAGAGGTCTTTACGGTCTTTGATTAGACTGATACCTAAGTATTTAATTTTTTGGTGGGCTATTGTAAGTACAGTTGTCACCTTAATTTCCTTTTCTTCCTGTTCACTATTAGTGTAAAGGAAGGCTATTCATTTTTGCGTATTTTATATCCTGCTACTTTGCTGAAAGAGTTAATTAGCTCAAAATTGTCTAGAGGGATTTTTTGGGGTCTTTCAGATAAAAGGTCATGTCATGCATGAATAAGGATAATTTGACCTCCTCTTTGCCTATTTGTATCCCTTTGATTTCTTTCTTTTACCTAATTCCTCTGGCTAGGACTTCTATCATAATATTGAATAAGAGAGGAGAGAGTGGATATCTTGTTTTATTCCTGATCTTAGAGGGAATGGTTTCAGTTTTTCCCCATTTAGTATGATATTGGCTATAGGTTTGTCATAGATGACCTTTATGATGTTGAGGTATTTTCCCATTATGCCCATCTTCTGCAGGGCTTTTATCATGAAAGGATGTTGCACTTTGCCAGAGGCCTTCTCAGCATCCATTGAGATGATCATGTGATTTCTGTGTGCAAACATCTTGATATGTTGAATTACGTTAATTGATTTTTGAATGTTAAACCAGCCTTGCATCTGAGGAATGACGCCCATTTGATTGTGGTGTATTATCTTTTTTATGTGTTGCTGAATTTGATTTGCCAGAATTTTATTGAAGATTTTTCCATCAATGTTCATCAGGAAAATTGGTCTATGGTTTTCTTTCTTTGAAGTGTCCTTGCCTGCTTTTGGTATCATGGTAATGCTGGCTTTGTAGGATGAGTTTGGAAGTATCCCTTCCTTTTCTACTTAATGGAATAATTTGAGGACAATAGGTATTAATTCTTCTTTGAATGTTTGATAGAATTTTGCTGTGAACCCTTCAGGACCTGGGCTTTTCTCTGTTGGGAGAATCTTTATCACTGTCTCTATTTTGGTGAATGAAATGTGTCTGTTTAAGTTACTTATGTCCTCCAGGCTTAATTTTATAATTCGTATGTGTTAATGAACTTTACTATTTCTTCTGTATTTTCGTTTGTTTGGGAGTACAATATCTCAGCGTATTCCCTGATGATCTTCTGGATTTCGTTGGTATCAGTGGTTATGGCCCCATTCTCATCTCTAATTTTTTTTAAAATTTGGGTCTCTTCTTTCTTTCTTTTGGTGAGACTGGCTAGGGGGTGTCCATTTTACTTATCTTTTTGAAGAACCAGCTCTTAATCTGATTAATTCTTTGAATTGTCCTTTTGGATTCTAATTGTGGTATTTCTGCCTGGAGCTTAATAGTTTCTGTCTGAGTGCTCCTTTTGGGATTGGTTGCTCTTTGGCATTTTAGTGTCTTAAGATGTGTCATTTGGGAGAAGGATGTGGCAATCTGTTCCTGAAGCAGTCCTGAAACAAATGCCATTGAAAACTCTATGGGGGTCACTATGAGTGGGACCTGACTCAGTGGCACCTAACAACAAGAAGAAGAGGAAGATGTGTCATTAAGTTATTTAATTAGGCCTTCCCTAACTTATTGATGAAGGTGCTCATGGCTATGAACTTCCCTCGTAGAACTGTCTTTTCTGTATCTATAAATTTTGATAGGATATATTTTCATCCTTGTTTTATTGCAGACATTTTAAAATTTCCTTTCTGATTTCTTTAATGTGCCATTGATCATTCAGCAGTATGTTATTTAGTCTCCATGCATTTGGAACATTTCCAAAATGTTTCTGGCTTTTGAATTCTAGTTTTATTCCATTGTGATCTGATAAGCTACAGGGGATGATTTCTATCTTGTGTTTGTTGAGGGCATTTTGGTGGACTAAATATGTGGTCTGTCTTAGAAAAAGTTCCATGTGGTACTGAGAAGAATGTGTATTCTGCATCTGATAGATAGAATATTTTGTAGACATCTGTAAGGTCCAGTTGGTCTGTGGTGCTATTCAAGTCTTTTGTTTGTCTGTTGATTTTTTGTTTTGATGACCTGTCTCTTGATGCAAATGGGGTATTGAAATTTCCCATAATTATTGTGCCTGGTTCTATGTGTTCCTTTATCTGCAGTAAAGTTTGTTTTATGAAGCTGTTGTGTTGTTGTTGTTGTTAGGTGCCGTTGAGTTGGTGTTTGACTCATAGTGACCTTATGTACAATAGGTGAAACACTTTTGTCAATGCTTCTCTGCTATTCATAGGGTTTTCAAAGGCATATTGATTTTTGGGAGTGGGTTGCAGGATCCTTCTCCCAAGCCTACAGCTTCTGGTGTTCCCAGGTGGTCTCCCATCCAAGTACTGACCAGGCCCGACCCAGCTTAGCTTCTGAGGTCTGATGGGATTGGATGCCACAGTCCTACCGCTGCAGGCTTCATGAAGCTAAGTGCCCTGTATTTGGTGAGTAAATATTAAGTATCATTATGGGTTCCTGGTTGACTGTTCCTTTTACTAATATGTAGTATCTTTCTTTGTCTCTTCTGGTTAGTTTGGAATTGAAGTCTAAGTTGTTCGAAATTAGTGTCACAACTCTTCAACTCTTGCTTTTTTTTTTTTTTTTTTTTTTTTTTTTTTTTTTTTTTTTTTTTTTTTTTTTTTTTTTTTTTTTTTTTTTTTTTTTTTTTTTCTACATGATTAGTATATTGTTTTCCAGTCTTTAGTTTTCAGCCTTTTATGTTCTTTATGGATGAGGTGAATCTCTTGAATGTCACATATTGAGGGTTTATGTTTTTTAATCCAATTGGCTGGTCTGTGTCTCATGATTAGTGAGTTAAGACCATTTACATTGAGAGTAATTATTGAGAAGTGCTTATTATTCTGCACCAATTTGGTACTTGTTACTGTTTTTGATTCATATTTGGCCTTAACAACAACAAGTTCCCTTCATGTTTATTATTCATTCTTTTGATCTTGTATTTGGGGTTGTCTTAACCTCTCCTGTATGCAGTGTTGCGTTGAGGATCCTTTGCCGTGGCGGCTTGATGGCTGTGAATCCTTTAAACAAGGCAATATCGTGGAATGTCTTGAACTCACCGTTTATTTTAAAAGAGAGCTTCACTGGGTAATATCATCTTAGTTGGCAGTTATATTTTTTCAGGAATTGGATGATGTCTGTCCAGACTTACCCTGCCTTTAACATTGTTGTTGAGAAGTTTGCTGTTATTCTTATGAGTTTACCTTTAGAAGTGAATTGGCAGTGGTATTGATGGCTGTACTCTTAACTAAGCTAAGCTGCCTCAGCAAAATAGTGTCATGTGGACAAAGTACGGTAATAAAAGCTAAAACTCAATGCATGGGCAGTGCCTGGTCTTCGAGAGCCACAGCCCTTCCAGGTGTGGGTCTCTGCAATCTGTCCCGTCAGTGTCTCCTTAGTTCTTATTAACTACAGGTTCTGATGTTAATTTGTGATTTTGAATATGGAGGTTGTCCCCACTTGAGACTTGACTGTAGAGTGCCTCAGCAAGACCACGGTAGGGAAATGCCCTAGTTATTGTAAGTTTAGCTTTGAAAATCTCTACCCACATTATGAGTTTCATGATATAGCGTTATACTTAGTTTTTGGGTTTAATACTGCACAAGAGGAAATTCAATCTTAATACATGGAAAATTGGCTCCCTGGGCAGGAAGTTAAGGTGGAGAAAAGAGATACAGAAGTGAGAAAGGCATCAAATCTATAGAGGACTCTTGGGCAGAGAGTAAAATTTAAGAGGTGGAAATTTAATACTGTCTTATTTTAATTTTATTATAAGAGTAAAACATAAATATTATAAAAAGAAAAAGTCATTGAACAGGAGCATAGTTACCGCTGGCTCCTTGCTTCCCTACAAAGTAGAATATTCCAGGGTAAGCACGGATTCTGTGCCTGTACAGATGTTGGGGAGCTGATCCAACCTCTGCCCACTGGGATCTGGGCTCAAGGCAGCAGGGCCTGGCTTCAGAAAGAAGGGAGGGGGCCATTGGGGTAATTCAGAGTGACAGGGAGGGTCAACAGACGAAACATCCAGGCGACATGGAGGCCAAGGGAATTCCGGAATCGTAGAAGGGTAGTGTTAGGGGTGCTGCTTCAGGAGAGGAAAGATGAGGTTTTATTTGCAAAGCATTCTCTTTGAAGGAGCAGTTTGAATCCTCGGACATTGCTGGGGAAGAGGTAATGGACCGAAATGTTGCTGGAGAGAAACAGGATCTTGATACAAGTCTTCAGAAGGTTGATCTTAATGAGCACTTGGGAGTTGTTGCCTCAGCCATTAATAAAGAAGAATCGTCGTTGGCTAGAATGGCCTATTTCACCAGACTGTTCTTTTAATAAATTATAATGAGAGGGCATGAATGTGTCTTCAGTGCTTTAAAATTTCAAGCAAACATAGATGTAGTAAGATCATTAAAACAAACTTCCATATACTGAGTATCTACTAGCATTTTGCCAGTTACTGTCATTTTTCTTGCTCTCGATTTTTCTTCTAATTTTTTTTTTGGCATTTTCTTTGTTAAAGATGATTATTGATGTGGGGCAGAGTAGACTTGATCCTACTCTCAGAGTATGATCCTATGATTTGTGAGGAAAATCTAGAAAGGAATATACCAAAATCTTACCTGTTTGCCATGAGGCTCTAGGTGATTTTTTAAACGCCCCTTTTGTCCTTTAATAACTGTTTTGTCTCAGGGGATGCTCATGTCCCCACTCTTTGGGATATTTCTACAGAGGCTGAAGATTGCCATGTGAAGATTGCACTGAAATGTAGCTGGGTTTCACTCCTCGTCGCAGATTAGTCTTCCTTGTAATTTTCTATGTTTATTGCCACTACCATAAACTGGCTTAAAAAGAAAAGGAGACAGGATTCTGTAAAGCCACCAGCCTGTTGTAGTTGACCTTACATCTTTTTGTCCCTTATGCTCAAGGTGACTGCTGAGGTTGGAAAGCTCTTGGGTGACGAGAAGGTGGATGCGATTCTCTGTGTGGCTGGAGGATGGGCCGGGGGCAACGCCAAGTCCAAGTGTGAGTCCTTTTCTCCACTCTGTGTAGCTGAAGTGGGTTGGGTATGCACTAGGTTCCAGGCCACCTGCTTTTCTGTATGTCTTCCAGTCTCTCTACAGTAGCTCTTTGTTGTGCCAATGTAACTAAAAACTTGAGATGGATAATTTATACAGAACAGAGCTTTACAGTTCTGATGACTGGGAAGTCCCAAGTTGAGGTTTTGGCATCTGGTTAGGGCCTTCTATAAGCAACATCCAGTGGCCGAAGGTGGAAGGTTAAAAGAGCTTGGGTGGTGGTAGTGGTAGAGAGCTGAACTCATCCTTTTATCAATATCCCATTCCTGCAATAATGGCATGAATCCATTTGTGACAACAGAGCTCTCAATCCTCAGCACTGCAAAAACCTAGATAAATAAATAAGGTTTCAGCCAGGTGTAGTAGTGCACACTTGTAATCCCAGCACTTGAGAGGCTGAGGTAGGACGGTTGATGGGAGTTCAACGCCAGTCTGGGCCCTGTCTCAAAAAAACCCCTCCAAAACAAAAAACAACCACCACCACAAAAACAACCAAAAACAAACCCAAGAAACAAAAACAAGAAAGAAAGAAAAACCCAGAAAAGAAATGAAAGAACAGTTCAATGAACATACCGCTCCTCCATTTAGATTCAGTAATTATTAGCATTTGCTGTACTGGCACTGACTTCCTTGCCTGTGTATGCTTTGGGTATCATTTTTTTTGTTAACCATTCAAAAGTAAGCCGACCCTTCCCTGTACTTCAGCACGTATCTTGCCAAAGAAAAAGCCTGTTCTCCTACATTACCAGGATACCCTTGTGTCTAGCAAATTCTATAAAATGAATAATACCAGCTTGCATTTGGTTGTTGTTCTTAGTCTCTTAATCTAGATTTTTTACCCTTGGAATAGTATTATTTGGCAAGTCCAAGGCAGCTTTCATACAGAATGTCCCATGTCCTGAACTTGTCTGACCATTTTTGTAAAGTATCATTTAACTTTGTGTGTCCTCTTTCCCTGGCGTTTCCTGTGAACTGGCAGTTAGGTCTACAGACTTGATTAGATTCAGGTTAAACATTGTCGAGGTGAGAGTTCTTCCTGATTGATGCTGTGTACTTCATAGTACAGAACACTGGAAGCCAATTTGACAGGCACACTGTCAGATTGCCCTGCCTATGAGATGCCAAATTTGATGATTGGCTAAGGTGGTAGCTGCTAGACTTCTACTGTCAAGGTACATTCTCCTGTTGGCAGTGAGCAAGTGGTCTGTGGTACGGTAATTTGGTACTGTGTGTGAATATCCTGTTCCCCTAATACTTTCCACTTAATGGTTTTAAGCGTTCACTGATAATCCCTGCCTGAAGCAGGCAGCATATCTTGGGTTGGAAAATGGTAGTCTCTTAATTTTGTCATCCCTTCTACATTTATGAGCCAAAGCCATTTAAAAGCCATTGAAATTCTGCAAGCCACGTTTAAATGCGAGATTGGTATTTTGTGGGGCGGTCGGGTGGGCCAAAGAGCCTGAGGACTTTTGTGTATTTTAGGAGCAAGAAGTGTTACATGTGGAGCTATCATGTTTTCCCCTAGTACTTTTTAGCAGAAACATGTAATACCTTGGTTTGCACCTGCTGACCCCTCTTCCCATGTCAGGAGGTCATACTTTCTGCATCCTGGGGTTCTATGTATTCTACACGTTGTCTGGTTGGCAGTGTGACATAGGTTACCATTTGTTCTCTTATGTCTCTGGCAGGGGTACAGGGGTAAAACAAGTGTAAAAAGTTGTTATTTCAGCTCCCTTTAAAGAGTTTTTAAGGCTGGTATTAACCTTTCATCCATAAAACTGTAGCTCCATAAAAGCCCTCTTTGTGGCCATATGGTAATAGTCCCTTGGCTTTTTTTTTTTTTTTATTATAAATCTAATGCTCTTCATAAAGTAAAACGGTTTTTGAATTAATGCCAGCCTGGTAAATCTGTTAAACCCAGATTTATTTGCTAAAATGTATTGGCTAAAAATTTTCCAGTTAGCCGGTGAGGAAACTGAGAGTCAGGTGATCACATGGCTTGGGTTTGAAACCGTGACTGTGACCACTGAGCCCTGCACTGCTTGGTATTAGACCTTGTTGTAGACAGGCGTTGGGGGCCAGCAAGGGCTGGCAGGATTCCCTGCAGGGTAGGGCTGCAGGGCTGTGTGAGTTGAGCTCACCTTTTGGTTTCTTCTCTAGGAGTGCTGACTTCACTTTTTTTTGCCCCCTCACTCAGCTCTCTTTAAAAACTGCGACCTGATGTGGAAGCAGAGCATGTGGACCTCGACCATCTCTAGCCACCTGGCCACCAAGCACCTGAAAGAGGGAGGCCTCCTGACGCTGGCGGGTGCCAAGGCTGCCCTGGAAGGCACTCCTGGTAAACCTTTATTTCCCCATCTGTGAAATGGGAATATGCACCTTGCTTCCTGGGGCTGCTGGACACTTCATGGGATAAGGATTGGCGAAACCCTTTACTTTCTCAGGGGCTTTACAGTTGGATGGAGTTGGCTTCCTTTTGTGCCTGAATCTTTGTAGGGGGAGGAGTCCTGGCCTTTTCATTTGCCTTTTTCCTCATGTTTGTGGTGTTTAAGGAACACTGCTATCCAGCAGTCCTGCCTGGTTTATTTATCCGTGATTCAACCAGGAATGAGTGGTGTTGATATGCATTAGTTAATAAGCATGTGTTACTGTCATTACTTTGTAATCACATTTCTCAGTGAAGTAGATTGGCAGCTGGAAGCACCAAGGACTTTAAAGTGATGGAAGCTGTGGGTGGTTCTTCACCCTGATTTCTCTGTGCAGATTTCTGCTGTATTTTCGTAATTGTAAAATAGTGACAGTAATACCTAAGTTGAGGAGTAGCCATAGAGCTGTGGAGCTGTTGATATGTAGACAGTGTCCAGCACATGGTTAAGTCTTACAGTAGTCACCCAAGTGTTCCCTTTTATTATTTTCACTCTTTTTGTTTCACGTATATTCTCCTTTAACCCTGGGGTAGGCATCATTGTTATCTTTTTCAGTTTATAGGTTAGGAAACCAAAACTTAGAGAGTTAAGTAAGCTGTCCAGATTTACATAATAAACAAGTTGTAGACATACTTTCAACCCAAACCCTGTCATTTCCAGTCGTGTGGTATTTCCATTCCGTTATAAAGCCCCTGGTTTCTTTGCATTTTTTACTCCTTGTGTTCACTTGCTAGGGCAGCCACAGACTGTGACTTAAATGACAGAAACTCATTCAGAGGTCTAGGGGCTGGAAGTCCAAGATGAAGATGTTGGTAGGGTTGATTGCTTTTGTGGCTTGTCAGTGGCTGCCTTCTCACTGTGTCTTCGTGTGGTTATCCCTCTGTGTAGGTCTGTGTCCTAATTTCCTCTTCTTATAAGGACTCTAGACATATTGGATGAGGGTTCTACCCAGATAACCTCATTTTTACTTAATTACCTCTTTAACCACCCTGTCTCCAAATATAGTCACATTCTGAGTTACTGGAGATTAAGGCCTCAACATATGAACTGGAGGGTTGCATTTCAGCCCATAATACTCCCTTAGGGACAGGACTAAAGGAATTTATGGAAGGGACGCAGAAAGGTAGAAAGTGTCTGCCTCTACTACCTACGTTAAACTCTTTTTTTTTTTTTTAAAGGAAACTTTTATGGTCTAAGTAGTGGAGACTTTGGGCACTTTCTCAATTTTGATGTAA
>VMDO01024539.1:0-29562 GCA_007922755.1 Pedetes capensis | reverse complement strand
TATGAGTGAGAACATGTGTTGTTTCTCTTTCTGAGCTTGTGTTCGTTCACTTAAAATAATTTTCTCTAATTCCATCCATTTTGCTGCAAATGACCCTATTTCATTTTTCTTGATTGCTGAATAGTATTCCATTGTGTATATATACCATAGTTTTTTTATCCATTCTTCTGTTGAAGGGCACTTTGGTTGATTCCATATCACGTAACATTCTTGAAATAACAGACTTATAGACAGGAGGAGGAGAACAGTCTTCAGGGGCTAGGAGTGGGAGGGCTATAAGGGATAGCATGAGGACTTCTTAAGGGATAGCGTGAGGATGTCTTATGGTGATGGTACGTTTAGTGTCTCCACTGTGGTGTTGACACAGTGCTACTCAGGTGATAAAATTACATAGAGCTACACATGTACATAAAAGAGCTTTTAAAACTGGTGAAATCTGAGTAAGCTCTGTGAGCTGTGCTAGCGTCACTACGGTGGTTTTCATTGTGTCATGCTGGCATGAACCTGGGGGAGGCTGGTCGATGGGTATGTGGGACCTCCCTGTACGTTTATTTTCAGTTTCCTGGGAAATGTGTAAGTATTTTGAGATTTAAAAAAAGTAAAGAAAACACAAAACAATATTACATTCTGTTTATGACCCATCAACAATGGCAAACAAATAAAAACATGGATGTAGGGTTTTTCTGCCAAAGGAAGGCAGGTGGGTTCAGCTCTGGACTTGAAGCAGGTAGGACCAAATGTTAACAGTTGCAAATTCAGTTTAATAGATTTATTTATACCTGTTATGTGTTTCTCTTTCTCTGTCTTCTTAAAAACCCCTTTGAATTATCCCATTATGTGGCAAATGAAAGAAATGTTAAAGCAGTAATGACACCAGGGCGCATATCTCCATGTTGTCTTGGTCTGTTCACCAAATTGGCTTGAACTTTTAGTATTTCCTTAGTAAAACTGCTGCTTGGTCACAGAGTTCTCCCCATAGTTACAGCTCTGGGTTGTGAAGCCAAAGAACATAATCCATCTTTTTTATTATGACAAGCTAATTTAATTTTAATTGCTCATTATCGTATTGTGTATGAGGAGGCACTATCTTTAATTATCTTTTGGGAAGATTTGTTTCTAAAGCAATGTGATCTCAGAAGCTGAGAGTCATCCTTTCTGAAGTGGCCACCTAACTGTGAACTTAAAATATTTGTGAGCAACAGTATAAATAGACGTCCCTGCTTTTCTGAGTGGAGTTTGCCCTTCCCCCTAGAGCAGTTCAAATATTTCCAGGTGGGTGGTTCTGCTCTTCTTGGTACTTATTTAAGAAAACAATTGTCATTTTTCAGGGTTTTTTTTCCCTTAGAGTATACCAAGTAAATGACAGAAAAATGGGACGGTGTCTGCCCTGTCTTCATTTAGATGTTGGCTGTGTCCTTTGGAGATCATTTTTCTTGGTGACAGGTTAAACAGTCTCAGGTCAGCCACAGTCCTTAAAGGTCACCGTGGGTGTCAGGACTGCAGCTAACAAATGTCCGAGATGGGCACGCAGAGGCTCCCTTTGGCGCCTTGGGCCTGATCGTCCTATTCAGCAGAGGGTGCTCCCTCCGCTGAGTCGCCTGTTGGATATAAATTTCTGCCTGTGGCCATGGAATGCCATCTTCTGGTGTACCTTAGGGGGGCGGGGTGGTACTCTGCAGTTGGCGGCCAAGGATGCCATTGAAAACGTGGAGAAGTCTTCACACTGCTCTTTGTGGCAGGATGGCCTCCCTTCCTGCGGGCACTGGAGCCCTCCCGGCTGCCCAGTGGCTTTTGTGTGTATGCAGCTTTCAGCTCCTGTCCATCAGGCTGAATGGGCCTATTCAGGGGCATTCATGCGCCTCCGAGACCCTGGCTGCCGGCACACAATCAGCTGAGAGGGCGCTGTGGCCCTGCACATGAGAATGCGCCTTCTCGGCCTGCCTCCAGGAGCCCCTGATTGTTCAGACGATCCCGGGGCCCAGGCGTGGGGCCACAGGGGTGACAGGGGACAGCCATTTAGAGTTCATTCATTCTGTGCACTTGGGGGCTCT
Source organism: Pedetes capensis (assembly GCA_007922755.1). Taxonomy (NCBI): domain Eukaryota; kingdom Metazoa; phylum Chordata; class Mammalia; order Rodentia; family Pedetidae; genus Pedetes; species Pedetes capensis. The sequence continues at coordinate 27,511 of VMDO01024539.1, read as the reverse complement.
GGAAAGGAGGGGTGGGAATACCTTGGAACAAGAGAGGAGTGAGCAAGTTCAGGCCTGCTTGAGTTTATCCTTGGCTCTGACCTTTAGCTTTTATCTTCATGTATCCCCATTTGATCCTCTGCTAAGAGTAGAGGCCTTGTCTTTTTTATCTTTATAGGCAGGCATACCTGAGGCACTCAGTAAGTGCTTGGTGGATGAGGGAAGTAAGTTGCTGCTGTTTCCACTTAGCTCCAGGGCCACTGTTGTACTCACTGCCCTTTGAAGAGGGCCCAGCTGTTCTGCTTCTTGGGGTACAGTCATCCTACTGAAGAGGTGGGGATCACCTCATGTTTCAAGGAATGTAGAATTTTGAGATCCTGGAGGGACACAGGACATTTTCAAGGTAGTAAGTGGCCATAGAGAAGGGCCTTTTGGTGGCCAGGGATCTGTGTTTGGAATTTCAGAGGCTTTGTAAGGAGCACTCTTGGCCTCTGCAGAGGTCTCTGTGGGAAGAGGCAATAAGTATCCTGGGCAGACTTTGAACCAGTTGGTGGTAGATGTGGATTCAGAGACACAGACTTACTTGACTCTCTGTGGCTTATACCATTTTGGTAGCCAACATCCTTGAAACCTCTGGCCCTCACTCTGGCTTGTGTCCTCATCATGGGTCAGGTACCCTAGGACTGTGCTGGGGACACGGGGAGTAAAACATATAGACCAAGACGTCAAGGAGCCTTTGTGATCTGTAGCTTTACAAAATGTATTTGGTGATCGGAGCAACAGCAGTCACAGTAGCAACAGAATCTTGTGTTGGGAACTTACCAGACTAAGTGCTTTGTACATAATACTTCATTTGACTTAAGCTGTTATGTACGCATGTACAGACACATACATATTTTTGTAAAATACATACATCTATGCCTTTATAAGTACTGTAGGCACCATAAAGTAGGGAAGATTGTTATACTCCTTTACAGATGCAGTACTCAAGGCTCAGACATAGCAGGTGGCTTCCCAAGGTGAGCAGCAGAGTCTGTGGAAACGGGCTCAGGCATGTAGCAGTGGGAGCAAGAGCTGCTGCAAGGGTAATTACGCCAGTATAGTCAATAGAGTTTTCTTCGTGACTTTTATATCAGTTTTAAGTGCTAAGAAGGAAGGAAAGAAAGGAAACACACCTTTATTCGGACCATGATGGACATTTTAAAGGAATATGTAAGTGCTTCACGATTTAACCAAGGAAACATAATGTGCGACATGGAAACACTTTCCAAACTGGCAACAGCTAAGTGGTGACAGTGTCTGTGCTGAGGGCAGTTAGAGCGAAGCTTTTCACTAGTCACATACCTGGGAGGTGGTCACAGCCTGTGGGAAGAAGGGCACGGCCTTATTTCTAAGGAAAGGGTTAACTTGCTCTATGCCTGACAGAGCGATGTGGATCTGCTTAACATGACACTAATTTCTAACCAGCTGGGCCCAACAACTTCTTGTGTAAGACACAGGCACCGTCAGGCCTCACAGGGTCCTGTGTCAGCTTAGCCTAGACACCCTGAGATGGAACAGCGCCTCTTGTAGGGTTACCCAGCATTGGGTGCTTACTGTGTGCTCTGTTCTATTCAGTGAATATAGAAGTTGATTTCTTCATTAGAAGTGGCCAACTTCCTGCAAAGAGAAGAGACTTTGTATTCCGGTCTAAAGGGGAAAAAAGCTCTTCATAGGGAGGGGACAAAAATTGAACTTGAGGCCACTAAGAGAAGTAGTGTTGCGGCATGGAACCTGATGCAGTTTTGTTTTCAGTATGGTTCCAGAGTTCATTTCTCCTGTGCCTGGTGCCCTCTGTGCTGCATGTGAACAGGGTGTTCCAGCCAGTAGCCCTGGATCCAATCGCAGGTGCAGCCACAACTAGCCAGGGGGGCTGTGGTCTCTATTTGGAGCTTTGAGTTCTCTCTAAGCTAGAGGCCTTATTTCAGCCTAAGAGGATTCCTCACCTTGCAAATGATAGAGCTTCCTACAGTCTACATTCCTAATCAATTCCTGCAAGCTCAGCCTTGTCATCTGCAAATGGGGCTAAAGATGGGAACTAAATAAGATGTTTTACGAAAAGCAGGTGGAGCTCCAGCTGAGGTAGTTGAATAAGCACTCAGTAGAATCATCTTATTTCTTAAGCTGAATGAATTGAGTCTCTACCTGGGAGCAGTCAGAGGTTGCTGAGGTAGTTGTGACCCCCGCTGGCTGATCACCTTTGGCTGGCTGATCACCTTTGACGTGTAGCTAATATGCCCATGGATTCTCTGTTTTTTATCCTCATAGGTGAATGAAAGAAGAGCCCAGAGAGGAAAGTACTTGTCCAGTCTGAGCAGATAGTGACTAGTCTCCATTCAGGGCTCTTTGCACACATGGGGGCCAAGGTCTCAGACAGGCTCAGAAAGCTGGAAGTTCAGTTTGGACGGCATCTAGACCATGGAGTTTTTCCCCGTTGGTCTTCAGGACATTATTAGAACAACTGACATAATTTGAGTAAAAGCTGTAGATTGGATAATAGTGTTGTATCAATTTCCTGATTAGGTAATTAACCTGATTATATTAGAGAATGTCTTTTTTAGGAAATGCACCATGAAGTATTATTTAGAGGTAAAAGGGCATCCTATGTGTATATAACGTTCCAGTGGTTCAGAAAAAAATATATATATGGAGAGAGAGAAGACAAGGCCAATGTGATTAAAAAAAAGTTAACTTTTGGGGTACTTTGGTGAAAGGCAAATGGAAGCTCATTTTATTATCCTTGCAACTTTTCTGGAAGTATGAAAGTATTTCAAAATTGAAAAGTTAAAAAAAAAATTCCTCATGTGCCAAGGGCCCCTGTGTGTGATGTGAGGGATGGTTAGTGTGAAAATATGGAGGAGAGGCTGCAGGATAAGAGTGTGGACTCCAACATGGGGACCCCAGCGTAGGAGTGAGGACATCTGAGTGGGCTGAGAATATAGCTCAGTGGTAGGACACTTGCCTGGCACGTGCGAGGAGGCCCTGGGTTTGATCCCAGCAACTGTAGAGAGAGAGACAGAGAGACAGAGAGACAGAGATAGAGAGACAGAGATAGCAAGTATCAAGGTCAAATATAAAGGAAAGACATCTAAGTGAAGAGAGAAGAAGGTAAACAATCTGAGAAAGAAAGGTCCCTTGACCATGGTGCCTTTCTACAAAAACAGAGGGACCACTTCCAGGAAATAATGTGGGCAAATGACAAGGGCCTTGCAAGCGTGAATCCAGGAGCTCTTACCTGAACCAAGAAAAGAGAAGAAAGCAAGGCTGCTCAGAGAAATATCTCTAATTTAGACCTTGAGTGAAAAATATAACAGGTATGGTGGAGTATGCCTGTAGTCCCAGCACTTGGGAAGCTGAGGCAGCAGGTCCATGAGTTCAAGGCCAGCCTGGGCAAGACTCTGCAAGAAGAAGAAGGGGAAGGGAAAGGGGAAGGAGAAAAAGAAGGAAGGGGAGAGGGAGAGGAGGGGAGGTGGAACAGGGGAGGGGGAGGGGAGGGAAACGAGGAGTGGAGGAGGAAGAGGAAGAGCCAGAAGCAGTAGTGAGTGAATTAGGCAGGATGGGTGGATGGAGAGACCCAAACCCTGGGCAGAAGACCTTGGGGTGTGACTGGGATCCTAGAGTAAGGCCAGTTAGGCTTGGAGAATGTTATGTAGAATTTGTGTTCCTGGTGCCCTGGAGCCCAGGGTCAATAGCTAGTGTTATCAAAGCAACCAGCACAGTGTGTGCATCATAGTAGACTCTCCAAGAGTGGATTATCGTAGGAGAATCAGGAGGAAAACCCTTGCATGAGAGTAAGGAGCTGATTCCTGTTTCATTCCTTGGGGGGGGGTGGTGCCAGAAAACTACCCCAGTTGCTCTGGTCTCAGTTGCAAGTATTTTTGGTTTGTAAGCTTGTTGGTTCAGGTTTAATCACTCCAAAGGTACTGCTTTGGTTCCTATTGCAAAAGATTCAAAGCAAACAGAAGGAACACATCAGAAGCCTCTTCCAGCCTTGTGAGTTTCACTCCTCTGGTAACAGGTATAAACTGTTCATCTTCTTACAGTCCCTTTTCAAAGCATTTGTTCCTAGGGTAGTGACTGGAACTGTGGATCCACTTATCTCCAGCTCTGCAACCTTGAGCAAGTTACTTACCCTCTTCCATGCCTCTGTTTTCTTATCTGTAAAATGAAGATCATAACAGTCTAGACCTGATAGGGTTGTGAAGAAAACAGCATAAAAAGAGTCTGGAACAATGCCCAGCACTTCAAGTGCCCAAGAAACCATAGTTATCCTTATCTATCAACTTGTAAGGTCCTATTTTTGTTTTTAAAAATGACAAAAAGAGTCCTATTCTGAATATTTTTATCCATGAAGTTCTTAGTCGCAAGCAATAGGTATTAGCAGACTTGATCTCAGCAGAAAAGGGATTTTTTTTTAGAGGACACCAGAGTGGTTCCTAAACTTACTGGGAAGGCTGTGGTCTCTTTTTGTGAAATCAGGCAGCAACCCAGACCATGGTCACAATTGTCACAAAACGAATGGTGAGAACACTCTGTTGTTGATGTTTCTGGTTTTTGTATCTTCTGGAGTGGGAGGTGGGCCCTGCCTCCCACTAGGACTCACATAAGGAAGCAGGGGCTCCTAAGCCCAGGATGAGAGCTCAGATGCCACGGGCCAAGTGTCTCCCTGATTTGGCTTATTCATTTGAATCTTCTGTGTCCACATAGATAGAAACTGCTATTTCTTAAAGGTTGCATATTATTCTCAGGCTGGACCTTGGTTTGTTTAACAACTCCCCTGGTGTTTGTTGGACTTTTGTGTGTTCATGCTTTTTGTTTGTTTGTTATTGTTGTTGAGACAGAGTCTCACTATATAAGTAGGCTGGCCTGGAATTCTGTGTGTAGTCCAGGCTCCCCTCAAACCTTTGTTCTTCCTGTCTCAGCCTCCTGAATGCTAGGATTACAGGTGTGCACCACCACGCTCAGCAGATGTTTATGCTTTTTGCCCTATTGCAACATGATCCATTGAAATACTGGTACACCTAAACGTCTTTACACAGAATGTGGCAGTTCTGTGAATAGAGTCCTAAAAATGGAAATGTATAAATTTAATTTTCAAGTTAAGTTTTTAAAATATCCCAAGGACATTTAAAGACATTTTGAGTGTGAGTAAATAAGATTTTAAGCAGTTTTTCCTTTTAAACTGTGGTAAAACATAGAACACAAAGTTTACTATCTTAACCATTTTTTACTTGCCGTGCTGGGGGTTGAACCCAGGCCCTTCCACATGCTAGGCAAGTGTTCTACCAGTGAGCTACATCCCAGCTCACCATCTTAACCATTCTCAATTGTATGGTTCAGTGACATGATGTACATTCAAACTGGGTGCAGCCATTACCACCATCCCTCTTTGGAATTCTCTTCATCTTCTAACTGAAACTCTGTACCCATTAAATGTCTATTACCCTCCCACCAGCAACCACCTTTTTACTTTCTGTCTCTTTGAATTTGACTATTAAGCAGTTTTTATCACCTCATCACAAAAATTATCTGCACAGGAATGGTGGTTGAAGAGCTAAGAGATTATTTTGGTTGGGTGGGCTAGCTTTAAAAAAAATTTTTTTTTAAAGACAGGAGGGAGAGACTGGAGATGCCACTAATGACAGCAGCTGGTATGTTCTTGAGTACTTGCTCTGTGGCTGGCATTCTGTTGATATAGTGATTCTCATCCCACTGCACAGCAGTCTGAGGGGAGCCTTGGCAGTTTGGGATGCCCAGGTCAGGCCTGGAGGTAGGTGCCAGGCATCAGGCCTTTGTAAGGCTCCAGGTGAGTCCATTGAGTAGTAGGGCCAAAGACCACAGCTTCTAAAGGACAGATGCTTTTAATAATTCCTGTTGTCTGGGTGGTGATAGTCTCCCTAATGAACTGGTGGAAACCAAGCCTAAGGAAGGGTGGCTGTCCTGGTGGAGGTTACCCTGCCAGCCAGTCATTCTCACTGCCCAGGCTCTGCTCTCCCCAGCAACGTGGGGCTGCTGCCAGGCTGTCCAGGCTCTGTGGTCTCAGGGCCTCAGACTCAGGGTTTGCTCTAAGGATGTTGGAGCAGGCGGTCAGGAGGCTTGGTGGGAGGCCACTGCTAGAGCTGGCACTGTCCCAGCTCATGTGAGTGGCGCACTCATCAGAGGCAAGAGTGCTGGGATGTCATTACACCATCCAGAGTCTCTGCTGGGGGTCCAGTGCTTTGGGGGTTTTGCAAATTTTGGAACTGATTATTTTTCAAAAATCCTATTCTTGACATTGAAAAAGAGGAAACCAAAATAAAACGTGCCTGATTAAGTATCACACATGTCAACATCCTGGAGACCACCATAGTGGCAACTGGCACTTGTGAGGAGGGTGGCTCACGATGGGGCATGGAAGCCCCCTGCCACCCTGCCTTTGTTGGAATTCTTGTAACGTGGTATTGGTTAGGAAGCTTGCAGGCGAGCACCAGTTCTGTTAAATATTCAGGCATGCATATATCTCTTCTCAAACCACTATCCAGATGCTCCCACTTGCCCTTGGGCTCTCAGGGTGTCATCCCAGCTCAGCCCATGCTTATTACAATTTTGAGCACATCCTGCCAGCTTCTTATACTAGTGATAAGGAAATGAGAGCAGTTGTTCAGTGGTGTGAAATGGCAGTGTTGTCTAATGGTTAGCGGTGGAGCCTGGGCGAAACTCCCAGCTCTTCCCAGTGATTCTTGGCCAAGTCGTCTAACTTTCATGTACTTCCTTTCTTCATCTATCAAATGAGGGTGACAAGGATGAGGACACAGCTCACTGGTAGAGCACTTGCATATGGCTTCCAGCACCAGGGAGTGGGAAGGAGGAGGAAGAGAAAATAGTGATGATGATAAAGAAAATAAACCCAGGTGCTGTGGCCCATGTCTGTAGACCTGCCTCAAAAGAAAAAATAAAATATAGGCTGGGGGTTGCAGCTCAGTTGTGGAGGGCTTGCCTAGCATATGTGACACCCTGGGTTTAACTCCCAGTACAGGAAAAATAAATAAGAAGAAAAAGGCTAACAGTGGTATTGCAAAATTTAAATGAGTAAATGCTGGTAAAGTGCTTAGAACGGTATCTGGCAAATAATTACCAGGTGAAAAATTTCCATTGTTGTTCCTAATATTATAATTGTAAAGGTTCTACTCCTAAACAGGGGGCTGGGGTTTAGCTCAGTTGGTAGAATGCGGCTCTGCACTCTCGGAGTCCATGAGCTCAGTCCCCAACCAAGTCCATGAGCTCGATTCCCAGCATGATCCCCAGCACCACCAAAAATGGGAGAAGGATGTGGCAGCCCACTTCCAAATTAATGAGCCATTGAAAACCCTGTGAGGGTCGCTGTGAGTCTGACCTGCCTCAACAGCACCTAACAACAGCAACAACCCCAAAACAAAATGTTTCTGTCACTCTTTCAAGCCTTGGATCAATTAAACTAATGAGAAGTGAGGGAAATGGGGTGGCATCTAACTCTGACAATGGTGCCTGGCCTCCAAAGGGCCAGTATACATAAATAGATGCCCAGCCTATCTATGGTACTAAAGTTTGGGGGGAGGGCACAAAAAGGGCAAAATGTGCACAAAGGCTCCTTGGGGGACATTAAGGAAAGAAAGGCTAACCAACAATGATTTAACTAAACACTATCCTAAGATCAAAAAACAGTTTACTAAAAACCTATTAGCATTTGCTAGTACTTATCTGTGGAAAGTTTTTTTTCAGTTCTCTGTAACCAAAAGTCAAGAATAAATTACTAGATGATGTAGCTGAGATAGGACAACTCTCAGCCATTACAAAAGGTTTCAGGATGCAGCAAAACACTTTTGTTCTTATTTCTGATTTATCTGATTGTCTTTTGCTGAGGATTTATGTGAGGTTTTGCTCATAACAAAAAATTTTCTTCTGCTTGAGAGTCTGTACAGCCTCCTGGCTGTGCAAGGTGGTCAGCCCTGGGAGTCCTGCTTTCCTGGCCAGGTGGCAGGTATGACACCAGGCTCTGAGGGAGAGCCTGTCTGTGGCTGGAGCAATTGGTCACTCTGGCTCTTGTAGAAGCAGCTACTCTGTGATAAGAGCCAGGTGCCCTGCTGAGCTGAGCCCCAAGCAAGGATGGAGTGGAGGTGGGAGACGCAGAGGAGTGCATTGGTCCTGAGCTCTGCAGGGCTGCCTGCAGGAGGCCTCAGAAAGGGTTGGGACCCATGTTCCCTGCAAGGGGAGACAAAGACCTTCTTTATTGCTGCAAAGGTGGGTGAGGGACTGAAGCCCCCAGATGGCGGACAAGCTGGAAAGCCAAATCAAGTTGACCAACAACCTTCCGTTACAATCACGTGGCATCTCCACAACTCCTGAATTTCCTGTTTGGAGTTTTATTAGGTTCTAGTGAAAGGAGACATTGTGAAGAAACTCAGATTAGAATTCAGTTTACGAAATAGCAGAGTAAGTGAGAAAGTGGGATGGAGGAGCCAGGAAACTGCCTAGAAATTCAGAGTGATTACTCAACAAAGTTAAAACCCAAACACCACTGCTGTGTGTTCTTGAGCCGCGAGAAGGACAGAGAGCACAGAGCAGGAGCCCAGGAGAGGTGGCAACAGCCTTAGGGAGCCAGAGGGTCCTCTGATTGGGGAAAAATTTCCCACAGGCAGGGGCCAGGTTGGAGCCCCGTCAGCCTCCCACAGACATACTAATGAACAGCCTACGCTGGCCATGACTTTGCCAATTGGAAACAGCTTTGGGGCTCCAGAATGAATGGGGAGCCTAATGCAGAATGGTGACATGGGCTTTACCAGCTTATGGGAAAATAATGAAAATGAGACCAGCAGTGTCCATACAACTGAGCACTTTGGGATACCTTACTGATGATGAGGCTGTCGTATAAAACTCATCTTCCCAGCTCTGTAAGGAAAAGCCTTAAAAAAAAAAAAAAAAAAAAAAGAACATTAATAGCAAGACATGGAGGTGATTGCATTTTACTAAATCATACTCTGAGGCTCCACCCAGCTTTCCCATCTCTTCTGCAATGCCAGGGTGCTGCCTGTCCTACCACCTATACTAAGAGGGTGTCCCTAGCATGCACAATGGTTCAATCTGGAATAAGTAGGAAAATAACCTAGATTCTCCAGGTTGAAATTGCAGTTCCATCCCTGCAATGAGGGACGGTGACCTCAGTACATGCCTAAGCCATTTTGTCCTCCAGCTTTTCTGTCATTAAAATGGCAATCTGCTGATTTAAAAAAAAAAAGTGTGGAAGAGACAATAAAATAAAATCCTAGTTCTCCTGAGTTCTAACAACCGGAAACTGGGAGCCATTTAAAGTTTTGTTTGTCTCATGTTTATGAGAAAGGATAAAATAACAGATATCTAAACCAACACCAGGGACTCTTTTAAAAGCTCAAATTCTAGTGCAGTGATTCTCAACTCTGGCTGCACATTAGCATCAACTGGTAACTTCTGAAAAACACTAGTTCCCAAACACCACCCCAGACCAATTAAATCTTAATCTCTGGGAAGGAGGGCCAAGCATCTGTATGTTTTTAAAAGCTCCCTGAGTGATTCCAATGGGCAGCCAAGGGTGGGAACCATTGTTTAGGGTATACCAGTTAGATATAAAGATTCAGGCTTATTTCCAGAAATATTATGCAAGATAATTTTTTTATTTCCTTAATGGCCTAAAATGTATATTCTACTTATTTTTTAAATATAACTCACATACCATAAAATTGACCTTTTTATTAAAGTGTACAATTCTGTGGTTTTAGTATATATTCACAGAGTTATATAACCATCACCACTACCTAATTCCAGAACATTTTCGTTACCCTGAAAAGAAACCTCTACTTATTAGCAGTTACTCCCCTTTATCTCCTTCCTCCAATCCCTGGCAACCACTAATCTAGTTTCTAGTCTCCGTGGAGTTGCCAGTTGGTAGAACGCTGTTCTACAGTCTCTGAGGTCCCGAGTTTGATTCCCAGCACTGCAAAAATGGGAGAAGGACGTGGCAATCCACTCCAGAGGCAATTCTGAAACAATCAGCCATTGAAAACCCTGTAAAGGTTGCTATGAGTTGGACATGACTCAATACCACCTAACAAAAACAAAAGTGGAGTTGCCTGTTATGAACATTTTGCATAAGTGGAATTATACAACATGTGGCCTTTTGTGACTAGCTGCTTTCACTTAGCATAATGCTTTCAAGGTTTATTCATACTGTAGTGTGAATGAGTATACATTCCTTTTTATGGCTAGATAATATTCCATTTTACATATACCATATTTTATTTATCTATTCATCAGTTGGTAGACATTTAGTTTATTTTCAGTCTTTGGCTATTATGTAGAGTACTGCTATGAACATTCATGTATGAGTTTTTGTGGGGCATTTGGTTTCAGCTCTCTTGGATATATACCTCCAGGTGGGATTGCTATGATGTAATGACTCTGTATTTAAGCAACTGAGGGACTGCCACCCTGTTTTCCAAAGTGGGTGCACCATTTTACAATGCCATCAGCAGTGTATAAGGGTTGTAGGTTTTCTACATTCTCCCCCATACTTGTTACTGTCTGGTCTTGTGACTATAGCTATTCTAGTGGGTGTGAAATGGAATGTCATTGTGGTTGGGTTTGTATTTCCCTGATGGTTAATGATGTTGAACATTTTTTTCATGTGCTTATGGACCATTGGTGTGTCTTCTTTAAGAGAAATGTATATTTGGATCTTTTGATCTTTTAAAATAGGATTGTCTTTTTATTGTTGAGCTGTTAGAGTTTTTTAAGTATTCCGGATACTAGATCCCTATCAGATAAAAAATTAGCAAATATTCTCTCCCATTCTATGAAGTTTTTTTTTCTTTCCTATTAGTGACTTTTGAAGGACAAAAGTTTTTAATTTTGATGAAGTCCAATTTCTCTACTTTTTCTGTTATCACTTGTGCTTTAGGTATCCTATGTAAGGAATCATTTCAAAATCCTAGGTCGTGAAAAATTATGCCTGTGGTTTCCTCTAAGACTTTTATAATTTTAGCTCATACACATTCTTTGCTCAGTTCTGAGTTGATTTTTGTCTACATTATGAAGTAGGTTTCATCACCTCTGAAAGGTAAGGGTCCCTTTATTCTGTGCAAAACAATGTGATAATATTAGTGTATTAGAGTGGGCTGTGGGACTTAGGACCTCCAGCCCCAGGTTAGAATTGTGAGGAACTTTAGGTAACAAGAAGTTTCAGCTGAGGGATGAACACGGGCCCTAAGATCCTACAGGAACCTAATGTGCCTCCTAACTCTTAAGAAAGGTTAGCACAAATTCTGCACGTTTAAGTGTTCAGCAAATCTTGATAGCATTTCGGACATTTAAAAGCTACACGTTATTGTGTGTATTATATGCCAAATTAATTAATATGACCAGAACTACTGCATATCCCTAACCCAGATGAAGTGCCAACTCCGTGTCTTTTTTGCATTGCTTGGAATTCAACCCAGGGTCTTGCACATGCTAGGCAAGCACTCTACCATTGAGCTACGTCGCCAGCCTTTGTTTTTTTGAGACAGGGTCTTACTGTGTAGCTCAGGCTAGCCTTGAACTCACAATCCTCCTGCCTCAGCCTCCCAAGTGCTAGGATTACAGACATGTGCCACCACATGTGGTTCCGTGTCATTTTTAAATATCTTAATTCTTGGGTAGCTAGATGGCCAAAGAATTGTTGCAGTGCAAGTTTAGATTATGAATGCATCAGACTCAAAACTAAATAGAAAATGAATACCATGAGAGAAAATAAACTCCAAATGGAGTAAAAAGTTACAAAGCTCAAAAAATTAAAAGATACTTTAGAAAGTTTGGAAGAAGATGCTAAAGCATCCCGTAAAGCCACAACAAGTGGAAATGATGTGATAATAGATCAAAGGAACCTGAGCAACAACTCATTAACAGACTCAAGCATTTACAGAGGAAGGAATGGTCTGGAAGAGGGCAACAGAGCTCTACCTCATGCCATACTCAAATGCATCAACTCTATTAAAGATTTTATATCCTCATTCTTTTAAACTTAATAGAGGAATGCATGGTAACGGTAAGATATTCACAGTGCAAGTAAAATAAAGTTCTTTGACGTCCTCTTCCTCTCACCTCCCAGCTCTTCTCCACCTTGTTAACTATTCAGTGTGTGTTCTTCCTGCCTGGTTTGAACTATAACTATATTATTTTGCAAATATTTTAACACATAGAGGATTATATTATTCAGATTTGATAGCATGCCTATTCCCTCCAATAATAGGGCATCTCAGAGACCCTTCTAGATCAGTACATATGGGTTTACCACATTCTTAGCTGCTGGGCTGTGTTCCATAGTAGAGATGCACCTTGTAACCATTCTCATATTGATAAACTTTTATTAAAAAAAGGAATCCTTGTACACTCCTGTGTGCCTACAAACTCATCTTTCTATAGCAGCAATTTCTAATAGCACATTTAGGGAGTCTAATGATACATGTGCATTTTAAATCTTAATGAATTCTCTCAAAATATCATCTGTGGAAGTGTAAAAAATTACGCTTCCACAAACAGTATGGGAGTGGTTTTACCATACCCTTGCTTTTTTAAATTTAAATTAATCCAGTGGGCAGAAATGATACTTCATTTTTGGGTTTCTTTTCTAAGCAGAAGAAATACTTATAAAGGTGGTACTTAGGTAGGCTCTTTTTCTTTATTCTGTATATAGAAAAATATCTGGAAGTTGAATGGGATTAGGAGAATTTCATTTTTTTAAATTTGAGTAATATTGCTTTAAAATAGTCAATATATATTACTATTATAACTTGAAAAACTTTTTTTTTTTTTTTTTTTTTTTTTTTTTTTTGCTTAAGAAAACCACATAAGACTGCCATAGAGGGTAATATGGCAGTAATATGGAGGGTAATTCTCTGTTGCCGTTTCTGTCTCGGTGCTGAGCAGACCTAGAGGTGAGGGTAGCAGGTGAGGGGTGTGCTAGAAGCCTTTATTTTCCAGCAGTAGAGAAAATGCGCCTTGATAGGACCTGCTCTGTACTGAAGGTTTCAGCTAACGGTGGAGTATCCCAAATGGTAGGCCCATGTGCACATAGATGGTTGTGCATGTCTGCACTCGTGATCTATTCATAGAAGACCTGTGGGACAGGAGTTAGGAGTGTTTGTCAGCCTGTATTGTTCTCATTTATTCACATAGGAATATCCAGGGGATTTTCTTTGCTTCTGTCCATTTTTAAAACAGTGGACATTATGTAAAAGTTAAAAGTTACCCCTTTAGTTGGATCCTGGGGATTGATAAGAACTGTCCTCTACTTAGATGTTTCCCTTCAGAGACTCGTTACCAAGAACTGACCAACAATGTGTTTGATGGAATGATGTCTGTCTAATTCATGGCCTATCTTTATTACTGACAAAAAAAAAAAAAAAAAAAAAAGACAGTTCCAAGTGAAGACCCTATTAGCTGAGGGCCACTGTACCCAGCCTGAAGGCATTAGGGAAGTGGCCATGGTGGGAAATGAGGGCATGTGATCCAAACACAGTGTGCCTTGCCCATTGGGATTGTGTTCACTTTGTGAAGTAGGTGGACACTTTCCACCCACCCACCACTGACCTTGCATTGTTGGTAGCCCGTTTATCACCAAGATCTTTTGTGTTGGTTCTTAATTAGACAGGTGCTATGGTCCCTTTTGGCTCTGTGGGACTGTGTCAACGGGCTAGTGATTTTATGTCTATTTAGGTTCTGATTGAAGGTGATTAACATGATGGTGCAAATGCTACATGAGCAATTATGATTCTGCTTGCATTTTAGGGAACAAGGAGCAACCCTACCACTAATTGATTGCCTAACAATTCCCAGACTCTGGGATGGTTACTCTTTTAAAATCATCTTTTCATTTAATTTTATGAAAAGTCCATTCCAGAGCCTGTAATCCCACAACTAGCATGTAGTCAATGCTGCATTGAGGGTGGGGTTTGTGCTAATCCAGACTCAGCAAATTCTTGACTAACTGTGGCCCTTTGATCTCACTGAACATATTTTAAGGGTCTCTTATGGTCTGGGCACTGTTCTTGGTGCTGGAAATCCAGAGATAATACCTCCCTTCAAAGAGTTTAAAGTTCAATAAGGAGAACCTCATTTTAGTTTAAATTGTTGCATGAACTGTAATTTTAGGAGAAGAAAGTTAACCCCAAGAAACACATTTCTGGGTAATATTTTGTTCTAGTAAGAAAAGACAATCTGATTTTGTAAAGATTTGTTTTTAAGACAATACACATTAAGTCCAGTTTTCTGAACGTGAGTGCTGATTCCTCTCTGCAGCCCAAAATGTCATCCTGAACAATGATGGTAAGGGACCATGTCTATCACCGAAAACATCCTGGCTACATTTACTCCTCATACCAAGATTTTGTCAGACATGTTAGAAGGATCTCACTGATGTAGGAATAAAGAAGAATGTGAACCCTCATCATAACAATTAATTTCAGTATTCTTTGATAATGGGTAGACGAGCAAACATTCGAGGTTTGCCTATGCCTTGCTTCTATAAATCTTACAAAGTTGTCACTGATGGTTTCAGTTCCAAGTTAACACCTGCCAGCTGCCGTACGGGTGTCTGACTCCTTCTTGCCTTTCACATGACTTTCTCCCTCCTTTACAACCATCACCCTCCTCCCACCCAGCCTTCCCACCTCATACACCCTTCCTATTCACGTGCTCTTCGCCTGGGTTACTCTTTCTTCACCTGTAGGTCTCTGTTGATATCACTTCATTGGAAGAGATTTCCTGATTCTCATCCCATCCTCAGGCCTTAATAACTTTGTGTTTGGTGTACAAACATCTTCCTGCTCTCTGCCTCCCCACAAGAGCAAAATCTTTGTTTGTTCTCCACCCCATTCATAAAATGTTTATCCGAGTATCTTGGGCTGGGATTTAGCTCAGTTGGTAGAGCGCTGCTCTGCAGTCTCTGAGGTCCTGAGTTCAATTCCCAGCACCGCAAAACTGGGAGAAGGACGTGGCAATCCACTCCCAAGGCAATCCCGAAACAGTCAGCCATTGAAAACCCTATGAGGGTCGCTCTGAGTCGGACACGACTTGACGGGACCTAACAACCGAGTATCTTGCTTATGGTTAGCTTTTACTAAATTGCAAGTGGATGAACAGATGTGTAGGTGGGGTGTGTATTAGTTAGCTTTCTTGTCTTTGTGATAAAGTACCTGACATAAACAACTTAAAGGAGAAAGGCTTTATTATGGCTCATACTTTCAGAGATTTCCATCTGTAGTCTTTGGCTCTGTAATTCTGGGCCCATGGTGCGGCAGAACATCATGGTGGCCAGAGCCCATAGAGGAAGAAGCTGTTCACCTCAATGACCAAGAAGCAAAGATCTAGGAAGGGACTAGAAACCAGGTATGACCTTCAAGGCATGCCCCCAGTAAGTTACTTCCTACAACTGGGTTCCACTTCCTTCTAGAACCCCACCACCCAAAAAATAGCACCACTATGTAATGACCAAGCATTAAACGCATGAACCTGTGCAGAACATCTCACATTCAAACCATTACAGGATGTGTGGATGGATGGACAGATGGAGTGGGGCTTTGTTGTGCCAGGCACTCTCTACTGTTGGTCCCTAGCATAGAATAAGATACCTTCTGATTGGGGAGAGACAGGGAGCACTTGCACACTAACAGGAGCTGACAAGGGCTTAGAAGAAAAAATTAAGCAGAGTGAGGCAGATAGGGAGCAGAGGGGAGGGTGTCTCCTGGGAATGGGAAAGGTCCCCCAGAGAAGGTGATGTATGTCCAGAGACAAGTGAGGGAGTAAGTGATACTCAACTCATGGCAGAAAAGCTAAATTCTTACCATTGTACATTTTCAGATTGAGTTCTGTTTGTGTGGTGATTTTGTCACATAAGGCAGTTTTAGTTTTTGCCACACCATCTAAAGCTGAATATATGAGGTTCAGTGAAATGATAGGAACTGTCTTTTTTATAGAAGGGACAATTTAAGGGAAAAAAAGATGTTTACAGACCACATTTTTATATCTTCAGATTTTTTTTATTATTTTGAGGAAGTGATGAATCATAAAAAATATGATTTTTTTCTTTCTCCCCTAGAGAGTCAATATGAAGTTAATAACAAGATTACTTTTCAAAATATTCTGTGCTTGGCAGATTCAGCTCCATTTGCATGTCTTTGATTTTCCTTTTCCTCCACGTCTGCTGTAAAATTTTACAAGAACCATTGGATACCACGGTTATGAATTTCTTTTAATCTGAATAGTACCACATTAAAGTAGGGTAGTATGCTTATGAGTTTCCTCCAAGGGGGACAGATGAATGCTGTATACCCAGGTTAAGTAACAGGGAAGCATTACTCATCTCCAGGAAGGCCCTCAGGACCAGCCAGCCTCAGTCTGTCAGGACAAAGAGCAAACCAAGAGGAAGATTATTGGAGTCCCCAAACAGCTTGGAAGCCCTGATGATATATTCACCTTCTTTTGCCTGAAGCCACGAGCATAGAGTCATACCTGAGGCCAGTGGTACCTGTGCTATATAGGTGCACACGTGAGGTGGAACGGCTCAGCTAGGCATTCCATAGCCCTTCCCATGCTGGGTGGTATGGGGTGCTTTGCTAGGAAGTTCCTTCTTTTTTCTTTCCTTTCCTTTTCTTTCTTTCTTTTTGGTTTTTTGAGACAGGCTAGTGCTATGCAGCCCTGACTGACCTTGAACTTGCGATCTCCCTGCCTTTGCCTCCACAGTGCTGGGATTATGGCGGGAAGCTGCTTTTCCTGTGGTATGCCCATTGCTTGTGTGCCTGAGAGGCACTGCTTGAACCATCAGTGTCCTGAGAAGCCTCTTGGGTCAGAGAAGGGAGCAGGGCACCATAGGGAGGTTGTTCAGGAGCCTCAAGCCTATTGAAATGCCAAGTCAATAATATTCAAAGTGTGATCCATGGTTCTGAAGCATCACAGGTACCTGTTGAAGTGCAGATTCCTGGGCCCATCCCAAGGAGCAGAAAGTGCTGCACTGGGACCAAAGGGCTGTCTTCCAAGGCTGACATGAGAGTGCATCCAGGCAATGGAAATAATACCTCTGCATAAAACCCACTGTGCCAACTACTGCATTTCCAAATTATATGATTTTTCCCTCAAAAGAGTATCAATGGCACCATTCCTAGGGAGTCTAATTTAACAAGTCTTAAGGTGGTTCCAGACAAGGAGATCAGTTAGAATATTAATGAGTTAGAAAATTGTGTATGTTTCTGCATGGATCTCATCATTTGAGACATGAGTAGCTCTTGGTAAAACAAAAGGCAACTGGATCTCCATACATTTAAAATCCTGGAAATGGGGAGGATCTAGAAGGGCCTGACCTAGATTTGGTCCGTGGGGAACCAGACATAAGCTCACAGATTGAGTGAGTGAACAGTACTTCTTTAGTCCCAGACCTGGGTCAGGCCCCATGAGGAACACTCTTAGCCATTATTGCCTTCTTATACTGGCCCATCTCTGCCTCGCCTTACTTCTCTGAGAGGCCCCATTCTCCTGTGTGCCTCTTTCTTCTCCTTCCCCACATTTCTATCCCCATTATACCTGCTTCTACCCAGCACAGATGTGCCTGGGTCTTTGATTACAGATGTGCCTGGGTAGAAGCAGATAGTTTCTGCCCTTGGTAGGCATCTGTAGTGGTACTGCAAGGTCATCACCAGGTAAATAAGACTTTGTTTTTGGTTTTTTGTATTATTCGTTGATTAATTTCTTCCAATTGGATGTAAACTCCCCGAGGGCTGGTCTTTGATCTCATTTTCTACTGTATCCTGATTGGGTCCACTCTCCAAGCCACCCCAGAAGCCCTTCATTGCCCCTGTTCCAATCCCAGTACTTTCCTCTCCCCTAAAAGTAACCACATCTTGACTTCTGTGGTCATCTCTAGATAAAAATCTGGATAAACAGCATGTGCATGGGGTTAGGAAGAGGGGCTGGGGATTGCACTGGCATGGTAGCCAAGACTGAAGAAGAACAAGTAAAATAATCACTGCAGATTTTTATTTTTTATTTTTATTTTTACAGTCCTGGGGGAGGAGGGGGAGCTGAACCCAGGGCCTTGCACATGCTTTGCAAGCACTCTGCCACTGAGCTGCATCCCCAACCCCATTTTAGTTTTTTTTTTTTTTCAATTGAGACAGGGTCTTGCTATGTTACACAGGCTGCCTCTGGCCTCGAACCTGTGATCCTCCTGCTTCTGCCTCCCAAGTCACTGGGATTACAGGCGTGCACCACCACACTCAGCTTGTTTACAGAGTTTCTCTGTGGAAACCCCAAGAGGGTCAAGTGAACATCCACTGTAAACAATGAGACATAGCCAAGACTCAGGCAGAGGAGAAAGAGTTTTCACAAGGCCCTTCAAGGAGGGATCAGGTAACAATGTTGTAGCAGGGAAGACCAAAAGAACTTCAAGAGGCCCAGGAGTAGGGTGAAATAATTAAAAGTTTATTAGCTAATAGACCATTCCAAGGAAATGAGTCTTCTTAGGTCTGACCACAAATTCTAGTTTTCCTGGAGTTATAGAGTTTACAGCAGGATGGGGGTTATCGCTGAAACCACATGTGCACAGCCTGCGTGACCATCTGCAGGTGGGTTAGGCAAAACTTAACCTGAACTAAGATAGTTGCCATGGAAATAGGCAGATATAGGGCAAGAGGGTAGGAGGTAACTAACAGAGTGCAGAGTATACACAGTAAGATAAGTTCAGCAAGTCTATAACAAGGAACATCAAGTTACGGGAATTACACCTTACCCAAACATCATGGCATTTTAACCATTTTAACTTTTGATTTAAATTTTCCACAACAATAGATTGGAGGCCTGAGTTCTTCCAGGTCGTTCCCAACTCTTTGTCCTTATCTGTTAAGTTCTTTTTCTTTCATGGGGGATAACAAAGGGGCAGCAACTTGGGGTTCTCAATAATAACACCATACCTGGAGTACTTGCTAGGGGCCAGGCATCATTCTATAGACGTACTCAACTAGTTTAATCCTAACAACAGCCCTGTGAGGTGGCAACTCCTACCACTGCCATCTCATTTCCCCCTACGACAGGGAGGGAAACTCAGGTATGAACAGTCAAGGTGATTTGCCCAAGGCTCACATAGTCAATGAGTAGCAGGGCCCAGGACTCTGTACCAAGCCCACACACACTCCTGCTTCTTGCCACATGGCAAGGGTGGGTCTGTTCCCCAGAGACATCTTCACTCTCGCCCTTTTGGAATGTGTTCCTCAGTGGGGATTCATGAAACACTGTTGAGGAAACCTTTGTCTCTAGGGCAGGTTCTGTGTTCAAGGCAAATGACATTGCTGAGGGCTCTGAGAATTTAGGTATCCAGGGGTCAAGGGCTGTATTATTTACTGAGAGACAGATGTGTCACAAGTGAGACTTTCAGACATAAATAGCCTCCTCACTAATTAATTTAGGGATTGATTTCCCTGCCTGGAACCACCCGGATGGAGCATATTAACAGTTCTTTATGTCAGATCTGTAAACTAAAAGGCATATGTGTGGCACCACTGTTACAGCCTGTGATTTTAGGTGAGAGACTTAACTTTACATTCTTCATTTGTTTAAAACAAAGCTGGATCAATATGACCTCAATAGGTCATTGCAAGGATCAAATAAGGTAATTCACAGGAAGGGTCTCACACAGCATTGGCTTGTAGCAGGGTTTCCATGAAGGTAAGTCTCTCTCTCTCCTTCCTCAGAAGGACCCAGAGGCTGTGTAGGATTTCATAAAACATGGCAAGTTATAGGACCTTCTCCCTGTCCCCACTTAGCTAAAAATTCAGGGAAGAATGGATGTCTGAAACCATGAACATTTTAGTTATAAATCCCAGCCAAGGAAGGAGAGACTCCACCATTGTGGGGAGACCCCGGGTTGTGCCTGGTCAGGTACATGATGATCTTTTATAGCAGGCATGACCTGTGCCTTTTGGCTTAATCCCCTTTCTGTTGTGGCTTGCGGCTGGCACAATGATTTTATGCACTGCAGAAAATGCCATGTAAGTGGAAACTTCCAGGTGGTGTTGAAAAACAGTTAGCAGACCCCCTAAGATGGGCTGTGGCCACCCTTCTTGTAGAACCACGTATGTTAGGGCTAAGTGTGGGGGTGTGTTTAAATGCTAAACCCACCACTTACCTGCTGGCATGACCTTGAGCAACTTTAAGTTACTTGACCTGTCTATAGATCTGAGCAATGGCAGTGCCTACCTCCTACGCTTGTTGCAAGATTCAATGGGTTAGTCCAAGAGTGTCCAGCTCCTGGAATTTGGACCTATACTGTCTGTATTGACATCTGTATTTGTAGCTGCTCCCATTACTTGAATTACCAACTGAGCTCCGCCTCCTGTCAGATTAGCATCCCACCCTCCCAGGTCTGCGGAATAATTGTCTTCCACAAAACTGATCCCTGGTGCCAGAAAGATTGGGGACCTCTGGCCCAACTTGTTGTTAGGTGCCATTGAGTCAGTGTCCAACTCAGCGATTCTACAAACAACAGATGAAACACTATTGTGCTTCTCTGCTATTCATAGGGTTTTCAATGGCTGATTGTTTTGGAGGAGGGGATTGCCAGGTCCTTCTCCCAAGCCTATGGCACCTGGTGTTCCCAGGTGGTCTCCCATCCAAGTACTAACCAGGCCCAACCCTGCTTAGCTTCTGAGATCTGAGGGGATCGGACACCACAGTGGTACCGCTGCAGGTGGCCCACCTTAGTCTGTGTAAAAGGATGGGAACAGGGCCTGGCTCATAGGAAGCACTCGATGATTATTATTGTGGCTGCTGTTACTATATTGACCACTCTCTGCCTGGCCCTAAGAAGCATTCATATGCTTTAGCCACAGGGCAGAGGAAGGCAGGCTCAGCATAGCCTGGGAGTGATGGGTTTTTAGAAGGGCTGTCTTCTGAGTTGGGCCTGAAGTGCAAGAGTAAGGAGAGCATCTAGGCAGCAAGAGTGAAATCTTGTCGGTAGGAAAGTGCATGCCATGGTTAAGTGGCTATAAACACATGTGGTCATTTATTACTGCCAAGAGTTTCTTTAGTTCAGTGTGAGTTGCATTTAAGTTTGGGCATCTTCAGCCCCTGAGAAAAGATGGGATTCCTGCCATGTTGGGCATACTCAGCCTCCTTCAGCACAAAGATACTAACACCCTGAGCAGGGTCACCATGGGGTCCAAACAAAGACATGGGAAGGGTCTGAAGACCCTCCTGTGTCATTACAGGAATCTCCCGCAGGGCTAGAACAGGGCAACGCCTGACTGGCCAGCAGAAGAGAATCCAGTGGAGTCCTGGAAGTCAGGGGCTAGAGATGCATGAGTAGGGCTGGGAATTGCTGAAGGAAATGGAGCTGCCCAAGGGATGCCCACAGCATGCCTTGAAGATGAGAATGGAAAAGAAGAAAGAAAAGCCCAAGTTTGCCTCAAGTTTGTGCTGAGCTCTGGTTAAGGCTTTGAGGCTGTGCTGTGAGTGGATCCCAGCCTCTTTGTGGCCTGGAGTGGCATTGACAAGGTCCACGCTGGGCTTCAGAATGCTGTGTTTGGTAGTAGCCTGTGTCTTGGGAGTAGCTAAGGTTAAATTGTGAGTTTTCTAGCAATCCTCATCCCAGATGATCAGACAAATCCTCACAAATCAAGATAATCCCACTGTTTTCACATCCTAATGACACCTCCTCAACTGTCTTTCGGATGGAGAAATGATATCCAAAAATAGCCTGTGAAGAATCCCCTGCCTCACTGTTTTATTTGGAAGGTAAGGTCACTATATTTATGTGTCAGCCATAAATACTTGTTTGAGAGCTGGAGTGCCTTAGGATTTGCCACTTCCGGCTGATAGCATCACATCCTTTGGAAGTGTTCTATGTCATAATATGCCAACACATTTAGAATTTTAAACAGTCATGGAAACAAACAGGTGCTCAGTACAGCTAAAAATAACCATCCTAGGAAGTGGGCCTGGGGAGGTGCCATGGAGCTAAGGTGGGCAGTTCTGCACTGGATAGGAAGGTCAAGACCTTGGGGAAAAAGCCAAGGAAAGAAACCCGTGCCCTTGCCCCTGGCAGCACTCAGGAGTGGTTTTCCTTTCTCAGAATTGCTTTCTGTGGTGCCAGCCCGTTTGCATCATCTCGACCAAAGTGTCGTAGAGCCCCAGCCCAACACCCCCACCTTGCATAGCTATTCTGCCCAGGTTTCCAAGGTAAAGACTGGGCCAGAGAAGGGGCCCCACTGTGTGTGGATGGAAGTGGACATCCCTCTCACTCTGGTGGGATGTTCCTGTCACCGTCCTCACCCCTGGACACCCCTGACTTAGCCCCTGAGGGCCTCTGGGGTGATGAGAGGAGTGAGGGCTGGTCAGGGAGTGCTTTGCCTTAGCAGCCTGAACCGCCCTGGGGGAGCCCAGGCATTCCAGCCCCATTAATCCCTCCTCCTCCTAGAGCCGCAGCACATCCTCCGTGCCCTGTGCCCTGCCGTACTTCCTGAGCAGTGAAAGATGGTGGCTGTCAGCGTGTGAAGGATGACGGGTGGCAAGTGGGGTAAACATAGCTTGTTACTACCAGATTCGATTACCAGGCGCTGCTCAAAGACAAATGGCCAGGGGCCTGTTCATCCCTTGAGGGCAGGGGAGGTCTTAGTCACCAGGGGCAGGTCCCGTGAAGAGGAGTTACAAATGTCATAGAATATTCTTACAAACCTGGTATTGGCAGACAGGACTAATTATATAATCTTGGATTTTCATTAGTAGTAGTTTTGAATTTGGGGACCTTGGTTGAACCCTGAGAATAATCAAAACTGTATAAAAGATGTGTATTCAGAAGACACAATAATGTTCAAAAGAAGCAAAACTGTCTATGGTGATAAAGGTTAGAATTGTGGTTACCTTGAGGGTAACCTTGTGGTTACCTTGTTGACTGGGAGGGGACATGTGAGGATCTTCTAAAATGGGTTCTAGAATGTTCTATATTTTGATCTGGAGGTGGTGACATGAGTTTATATAAAATGTAAAAATTAATCGAGCTGCACATTTAAGATGTGTGCATTTGCATGCTGGTAATCCTTCCGGAGTCTGAGGCAGGAGATTTGCAAGTTTGAGGCCAGAGGCAGCCTGTACAATTTAGTGAGACTTAGTTTCAAAAGAGATGTACATACTTTATATATGTCATATCTCAATAAATATGCAAATATGAAAATGTGCGTAAAGGATACCTATGAACAGAAACACTCTGGCTAGCTAAGCTGTTACCATACTTGGAACTGTCCGTTCCATGGCAATAGGTCTTCAAAACCTGACTTTTGTTGTTTAAGTCCAGACATTTAAAACACAGCCACTTATGGAGAAATAAAATAATGAGAAGTATCTTCCTATTTTCACAGACCAGAGAATAATTTGGAAAGTACTGGCTTGCATCTTAAGTTAAAATCTTCATTACTCTACTATTGAATGAGATTGATGGGGCACCAAAGTCTAGCAAACCCAGCTTTGAGTTGCTGCTCCACCACTTCCTAGCATTGGGCCCTTCTAGAAAATTGTTGCCCTTTTCAAGTCTCAGTTTCTTCATCTGTGAATTGGGTGAACGTAAGGGCATTCATCACCTGAGTCTGTTTAAGGTGCTCAATGCAGTGCCCAGTATGTAGCAAGTGATGTCAAAGATGCTGCAGCTGCTGATTGTCATTGTCACCACCATCACTAGATTATGCCAGGTTTGTGGGAACTGTAGGAGTCACAGGTCCTCATGAGGGGAGAGTCTTGTATCTCTACAATTGCTCCAACAAACAGTTCCCACCCGACCCAACTTTTCATACAGTTGGGTGGGCTCCAGGGTGCAGAGGCCCCCTCAGCTTGGCAGGTCTGTTTGGCTGGAGCCTCTACTGGTTCTCAGAGCAGGAGTGTGGTCGAGTTGGCCAACAGTGTACCCATGTTGAAGCAGCTGTGGTGAGCATCTGGCTCTGATTATCTGGCTGGGAATGGCTGGGGTGGGAGCACTGTGATTTATAGATTGCTCCTTTGGCTGTAAATCCCATCTGTAATTGTGACTTCTCTGTCCCTAATTGTTTGCAGAGAGGAGAGGAGCTCAATGGCTTACAATCTCTGGCAGAGCCCATGGCTGCTGGGGGGGTGGGTGAGGTTTGTTGCTAGGACACCACCGTCTTTGTTTTGGTCCCTGCTCAGCAGAGTTTTTAGGGCCCTGTATACATTTCTCTGTATTGTTAATGTAATTTGTTCAGGCAGTGAACAGCCAAGTTCAGCCGAAGGAATCTGATACTCATAACAGAAACACCAGAGGCCAGGTTTTTGTGGTCAAATTAGGGTTTTGAGGCCTCCAAAGAGAATGAAATGTTGAGCTATGCAAGGGGGACAATCTCGCTTTCTCTTCTTGTGCTAATGCTGGCCTGGGTTCAGCTTCCTCAAGGAGCTTGGTTTTCGGGGCACCAAATCCATCACATTTGGGGCTGCATCAGATGGGGAGGAGAGGTGCCCTTCTCAAGGAAAGGAAATGCAGATTTTATTCCAAAGGGATGAAAGGAGGCTCACAAAGTTTGAACATGTCTCAGCCTTGCAAGCCTGGTCTCTCCTGCACCCTGGCTGCAGGCACATTTTTGTGCCCCTTGTCCACCCCTGAATGACTTGGCTGGTGTGGAAATAATAGGTGGGATTTGTTGGGAAGGTATGTGACTGTGCAAAATGCAATTTGCCCACTTCCGTTGCCCGTGAAGACCCGACAGCCCCCTTGCCATCTGGGAACCCTGCGCCCTGCTGTGCTTAGAGTTTTCAGAAAGGATGGATTCCAAACAACTCCCAATGAGCCGTTAGTGATACTAAGTTAACTCAGTTCATCCTACCCTCTTTGCTATGCCTCAGGAAATAAGATAAAATAAAACAAACATGCCAGCCCACATGTTCCTCGCTTTGTTTTGTTTCTAGAATGCATATGTGTTGTGAAATTAATCAGTCCAGTGTCATCAGCACATGCCTGGTGTGCATGCGTCCATCCGTGCATTTAACAATTACTGCACCCCTTCTGTGAGCACCAAGTAGAATGTGATGGGGTCTCAGCTCTTCAGAGCTTAAGATGTTTGGGGGGAAAAAAACAGGAAAATAAGCCCTTACAATCATGTGACAAATGCCTGACAAAACAGAATCAAATGTCACCAAAATACCCGAGAAGGAGCCACTTAAGCCTGGAGGAGCCCAGGAGGCCTTGGGGAGGAGATGTTTGAGCTGAGCCCTGTGAGTGCACACCAGGGGTGGGGTTGCTACTTCCTGGCTCCTGCTAGTCTCCTCTCCCCTGTGCCCCAGCTGCTAGAAGCCCCCTGGGCAGGGGAGCAAGTTATCCCCTTCTTAAGGACCCCATCGTTCCTAGATCCTGGTGAAGGACCCGAAGTCTTCTGAGGCAAGCCTCCTCCATTTAGAAGGTGCACCCCTGTGTGTTGAACATGGTGCATCACGTGGGCACCTCCTGTCTTCACCAAGGGTGACACAGACGGCATGAATTCCCGAGCATGTGTACTACAAGCTTGTCCATTCGGTGGTCAGTACTTGTAAATGACATGGACACATCGGCCCGTGAACTTCCTAATCTTGATTATTGCAAACATAACACAGACAAGATTGAAGCACACATGTCAAGTCATAGTTACCCAGTTGTGTCAGCCAGGTGGGGATCTTTAGGTAACTGTCCACAGAAGAGGGAGTCAAGGTTGTGCACTCTTTAGTCCCAAGACCCTGGTTTAGTGCAAAGGACTCCAAAGGAGAGAAGACATGTGGTTCACACTTGGTGTCACTAACGATGTTGGAGCTTCGTGGCATCTCTGCCTGTGTCCCACATTGTTTCCATCAACACCACGGCCTGAAACCATACAGATGCAAACATCCCCGGGCAGACCAGTCGGCCCCAGTGTGCTCAGCTCTGATCCCAGGAGGCAATTGAGGTACTTTTCTTCTTGCAAGAGTTTCTTGACACCTGTGCTCACCACCCGTTTGCATGCTCACCAACTAGCATTAAATAAGACCTCATCAGTTTGTATTAAAGTTATTATTTTGTTGTTTGTCTCCTCCATTAGACCATGAATTCTTTGGGATCAGAAATAATATCCTCCCTTTTCCCATGCCTAAAACAGTATCTGAGAGGTGTGCATTTATGTATGTATGGGATAAAGACCTATCACCTGGCAGCCAAGCCTTTAACACAGGAGGCTCCATGGGACATTTCAGATGCAAGCCATACCAAAGGGGAAATTGGGGGTTATACAAAACTCGCTGACCTGATTTAGGAAGATTACTTGGTTTTCATGAGGCCTAATCATCTGCAAATTAAATGGCACCAGTTTATGAAGACATAGGGAGAGATAAGAAGTAATAATACCAATGGGTACCTTGTGATAGAGGATCATAAGGGTAGCATACAATGTTCCAGAAAAGACTAAATGTGTTCTATACTTTGTGTCTAAAGAAAGCAGCAGCATCCAAGATGTACAAATAAAAACAGTAGGATGGCAAAAATTAAAGTTTGAAAATACAGATGTTAGTAAGGATGTAGGTTAATAAATGATACTTAAATTACTATCACTATCTCTAAGAATGATTTGGCAATATCTGGTAAAACTGAAGATGCACATATCTTAGGACTCAGCAAGTCTACTACATACAGGCACAAGAGATGTGAATAAGAATAACTTTAGTATTGTTTGCAGTAGCTTAAATTGTGGTTATCAACATAAAAAATATACATACGCAGTCATGCAGCAGAATACACTGAATTTACCAGATCTACATTTTTAACACAAATAAACTCTGAAAGTCTAATGCTGATTGGAAAAAG
The DNA here is from genome assembly GCA_007922755.1 of Pedetes capensis. Lineage (NCBI taxonomy): Eukaryota > Metazoa > Chordata > Mammalia > Rodentia > Pedetidae > Pedetes > Pedetes capensis. The sequence goes on along the minus strand of VMDO01024539.1, from coordinate 627 downwards.
CAAGTTGCTAAAGATACCTAAAATGTAATGTCACTCACTTGAATGTTTAAAACTCCTAAGAAGGCTCAGGTGTGGCTGAGTGCCAGAGTACTTGTCTAGCATGCACAAGGCCCTCAGTTTAATCCTCAGCCCAAAATAATCCAAAAATGAAATAAAACTCCCCAGAGAATGGTAATTGCATGTGGTTATGTAGGAGAATCTGGTGTGCTTAGGAGATCCAGGCTCAGATATTTGAGGGCAAAGCATCATAATGTCTATAACCAACTCTCAGATGCTTCAGCAAAATAGAAATGTTTGGGGAAATATACATACAGTTGTTGTTGTTAGGTGCCGTCGAGTTGGTATCCGACTCATAGCGACCCTCATAGGGTTTTCAATGGCTGACTGTTTCGGGATTGCCTTGGGAGTGGATTGCCAGGCCCTTCCCCCATTTTTGCGGTGCTGGGAATTGAACTGGGGACCTCAGAGACTGCAGCACAGCACTCTACCAACTGAGCTAAATCCCAGCCTGGCTTTTTAAAAAGAATAGCATAAAAAATAAAAATAAAAGACTACTTCACTGGATGATTTTATTAGGGCTGGGATTTAGCTCAGTTGGTAGAGTGCTGTGCTGCAGTCTCTGAGGTC
>VMDO01024538.1:0-29555 GCA_007922755.1 Pedetes capensis | reverse complement strand
AGAAGGAAAGAAAATTAAAATGAGGGCAAAAATCAACAACAAAAAAGAACTAAAAAGTAAGAAAATTAACAAAACTAAGATTTGGTTTTGTGAAAAAGTTTAATTATACTTCTGATAAGTCTCTGTCAAGGCATACTAGTTTTAAGGAAAGAAGATACAAATCAAAAAAATATAAACTGAATGAAAAAATAACCAAAGACACAACAGAGCTTTTAAAACAATAAAAGGACTATGATCGATTAATATAGAAAATATTTGAAAACTTAGGTATAACTAATAAAATTCTGATAAATAAAGTAACCTTGGTAGAAGAAAAATCAGATATATTAACATTATTTTTAAAATTAAAATATTAAATTCTTTCCTAAGTCCATATCTGTTCCAACAAAGCCCAAAACTCAAAAAGCTTTATAAGAGAGAGCTATTAAACTTCAAGCAGTATGTAAATAAACTTTCTTATGCAAGTGTTCCAGGAAAAAAAGATAGAGGGAGATAGCTGCCTAATTTTATGAGATAACTGTAAGTTTGATTCTAAAAGTCAGCAAATGATAGTTCAAAAGACTCCTTTCATTTCTGAGCAGATATATGACTGTCCCACACAAATTACTTGTTAATAGAACTTGATTGTGTATTTAAACAATACACCATGTAGCTCAGGGGTAGAGAACAGCTTAGGAGGTATCCTTAGGCTCAGGGTTCAATCCCCAGCACAAATAAACAAATAAGATATATCTCAATCAAAGTGAATATTTCCAGGAAAGAGTAGCAAAGTAATTCAGGAAATTAATGGCTAGAGGAGTAAAACTAACACAATTATCTTGGTAAATACAGAGAAAGCATTAGATAGGTCCAAAAACCTTTTGAAAAAAGTAGTAAAACAGTAACACTTCCTGTAAAGGTAGGACTAGAAATTGTCTTACTTGACTAACAATATATACTAAAATGCCACCACAAATATTATTCTTGACAGAGAAACTTTAGCTTTATTCTGTTTAGACTGAGGCTTGACACATGAAATGGTCATCATTACCATTACTCCTTTAGTATAGCATGGCTTGAGTGTTCCTTATCTGAAATGATTGAAACCACAAATGTTTCAGATTTCAGATTTTATCATATTTTGGAATATTTGTATATACATAATGAGTAGTCTTGAGGATATGAGTCAACCTAAACCCCAGATTCCATTTTGCTTCCTATACACCTGATATATATAGTCTGAAGGTAATCTTATGCAATATTTTAAGTAATTTTGTGCATGAAATAAAGTTTGTTTACATTGAAATATAAAACTTAGGGTATTGTATTGGCATTCAGAAAGTTTTAGATTTTGGAGTATTTCAGATTTCAGACCTTTGGATTATGACACACAACTTGTATGAGAAGTGCTGGACAATTCAATAAGGCAAGAAAAATAAATATAAGAAACAATAGAAAGAGGTGTGTCAAAAAGGAACAGCCTCCATCACATATGCCCACTGCTATGATGTTCTGCCCGAGCACATGACATCAAGCAACCATGAACTGAACCTTCTGAAATTGTGAGCCAGAATAAATCCTTTCTTCCCTTTAAGTTGCTTATGTGAGGTATTTTTGTTCCAGTGACAAAAAGCTGACCAACACACCAACCTTACTAAAAGTAAGTAATAACTTTTATGGGACTTTTTCAGGGTCTATACATGAAAAAATAAAATAATGATATTAACTCAGGCAATAGACAATCTACTTGTAACTTGGGGTGAAAAGTGTTCATTAGCACTCCAAAAGTACACACCATAAGTAAGTAAAAACAATAGATCTGACTGTATCAGAACTTTTGCTCAAGAAAAGACATCACTGTCAAAATTAACAAATAACTGATTGAGAATAGGTATTTGTACCAAAAAATTAGCAAAAGATTGCTATCTAGAATGTTCAACCAACACTTGCAAATAAGCAGCAAAAATACGAGAGCTCAATGAAATAATGGGAAAAAGAGATGACTTCAGGAATCTGTGATAGGAAAACCTAGATGGCAGGCAAGTCTACAAAGAGATGGTAAGCCTCACTAGGAGTGGTAGAACTTGTAGCACCAAAAGCAAGTTCTCCTAGTATCGCTAAGCACTAACCACTTCAACACACTGCAGTTTTCATTGATTCCTTTAATCATCACCCCAAAAGGTAATTAGGTTAATATCCTATATTTTGTAGAGGCAAAAACTTGAGCCACAGAGATGTGGCTTATCTGATCCTCTGTGGTCACATAGCTTGTAGGTGATGAAGAGCTGAATCCACACTGTTAACTACCACAAAACCCAAAAGTTTATATCAAATGGTCAAGGGTGTCCATAAGGATGGGAGAAATAGAAAGTTTCATGCAGGAATAAAGACAAGAGCGTATTTTCTAGAGACAACTGTGGACCTGCCATATAACTGAGCATGCTTTGAAGCCATGGCTCACACCCTGATCTCCAGAGAATGTGAACAAGGAACTCCATGCAAACTGCCCTATACCCAGGGGGCATGGGTAAGTGGGCCATGCAGCACTAGGCAGCGGCAGTAAAAATCAAGACTTAGAGGGACACACAGCATCATGCCCCTATTGCTGGGTTCTCCCATATTCAACAGACAACCATGTCTTGCACCTGGAAACTCCTTCCCCCTTGCTACCTAGCATGGCCTTTTCTTCTCTCTGCCCTCTGCAGGATGAGAGACATTTGTCCTGTACACCATCCTCTGGGGCCTTGGACTCTGGAGAGTTTCTAGAATACTGTGTTTTGGTTTTGACCTGCTCTGTGATCTGGCTCTGTGGGCCTTTGATATTGTCTGTGTTCAGCCTGGGATGTGGCACTTGGCCCTTTTGAATGTGTTGCTTTCTAATGAGGTCATTCCCTGTGTGTACATTTAATGTCCCCTGCTAGATTGATAGCTGTCAAGGGACAGAGCTGCCCTGACTCTAATTCCTTGGGAGTGTGTGTGTGTGTGTGTGTGTGTGTGTGTGTGTACACGCACATGCACGTGTGCGCATGCATGTGCAAACATGCACATGTACAGCTATGAGCAGGCCTTAACATAATGTTTGTTCTGCAGTTTTTCACTTGGGAAATGGACTGGTCTCAAGTCAAGTGCACCGTCTCACAGAACTTTCTTACCCTCCCATCTTGACCAGACTTGACCAGGCTGTGGTAGTACCTGCTTAGGAAAACTCAGAAGGTTCCCATGACAGTCTGGACCTGGACAGCTTATAAAAGCCCTTTCATATGCATTTTCTCATTTCACTGTTGCACCCACCTGAGACCAAGCATCTTACCCAAGGGCACACAGCTAATGGTTGCAGAGGCAGGTTGGATTTCCCATCTTCCAAATCTACCCAGCCCCCACGTACCTGTCAGCTTATTGTGCTGTGAGGGTTTGTGTGTTGCTGCAATGCTGAAAGCTATGCCACTGGCATTTCAGATACCACCCATGGTGGACAGGTTTCAGCTGAGCTTCCAGACTAAGGCAGACTAAGGAGAAGGACCTGGCAGCCCACTCCTGAAACAATTAACCATTGAAAACCCTATGAATAGCAGAGAAGCACTAACAGATATAATGCCAGAAAATGAACCCTCCAGGCTGGAAGATATTCAAGAAACAACTGGGGAAGAGTTGCCTCCTTGAAGTAGAGTTGACCTTAATGACAGGAATGGAGTAAAGCCCCTGGGACCTCCTTTTGCTGATGTGGCAAGACTCAAAATGTGAACAAACATAGTGACCGCAACAAAGGGCTCAAACATAAAAAGGTCATGTGTATGGCACAGTACCATACACATGGTAGTAGTAGTGTTGAGTAGTGTTTTATTCTGTTGTACTTAGGGTCACTATGAATTGGACTTGACTCAATGGCACCTAACAACAATAAACCTCCCTGGGGATTCTTTCAGCTATCCCGAAGCTGACTACTTCTTGTGAGTGGGACACACGCTGCCCTCACCCTTGCGTTATAGCAAATCATCTGGCCCTGGCTTCTACCTGGCCCAGGTGAACAGAAAGGATCCACTTCCAGGACCACCCCAACCAGGAAGGAAAGCTGAACAGCAAAGATAGCTCTTTCCCCAGTTGCTTTGTCCTGATCAGTCCCCAGAATTCCCCACAGGCCATGAGTAGATGCCAATGAGACACCTCAAATGCTTCATGCCACACGGTAGCCCCATCAACTGTAAACGCCCCAAATCATGTTTAGACAACATGAGAGGCCCAGATAACAACAGGAAGCTGGGGTTCAGGGTCCTGACGGCCCTCTTGCTTACACAGGACAGAATGAACCCATGTTTGCCTGAGTTTCCTGGCCTTCTCCCACACCAGCCTGCGATATGTTCCCCTGATGGCAGGTCTGCGTCACTGACCCTGAGCAGGGATGGTGGAGATAGCTGTGGGGGAGAATGGGCTCCCTTCCTTCTGTCACCCCACTCCTTAGCTCCTTATCAGCACGGTGGGTAACCAGAGTGCAAGCACACTCCAGGCTGGGTCTGTACCACTACATCACATGAGTCCTGGTGACTCCCGTAACAGAGTCAACCTTGCGAGCTTTGAATAGCATAAATAGTACCCTTGTAGTTCCAGGGGCCAGAAGTCTGCGATCTGTTTGACTGGGCCAAGGTCACCACGTTGGCAGAGCTGATTTCCCTCTGCCAGCTCCAGAGTGGGAATCGTTTCTTGTCTCTTCCAAGATCCAGAGGTCTGTGGCCACATCAACTCTAATCTTTAAGGCCAGCACCTTCCAATCTCTCTCTGCTGATCTTCGTGTTGCCTTCTCTGTGTGTCTTCAAATCTACCTCTGTCTCCCTCTAAGAACAAGCATGATTGCAGTTAGGCCTCCCTGGATAAGCTCCTCAGCTCGAGAGCCTTCATTTCTTCCTATCTGCAAAGAACCCCACCCACCAACAGGTTCTAAATATCAGCACATGGCTATCTTTTGGAACCACGGTCCCCAACCCCTGGGGCCATGGAAGGATACCTCTGTATTTGCATCTGTATTTACAGCTGCTCCCCATGACTCACATTACTGCCTGAGCTCACCTCCTGCCAGATCAGCTCCCCACTCTGATTGTGGAAAATTTCTCTTCCATGAAACTAGCCATTGGTGCCAAAAAGGTTGGGGACTGATATTTCAGAGGACCATTTTCCAGTCTTCTACATCTATTAACTCCTCATGTTGAGAACTTACATCTCTCCGGGCCTCAGTTTCCCCCTTTGTGACATGAGAAAGCCAGGTAGGATGACCTCTGCATCCTTCCCAGGACCACGACTTCATTTCTCTCTTCTCATACCCAGGGGGCTGGTGCAGCCATTCATTCCTTGGTCCTGTCTCTCCTTGTCTCCCCTCTCAGTCCTGCAGGCTGGGTCTGAGGTGAAAGCACATTCTCCTTCCCATCCAGGGCCATTTCCTGGGGAGCCACAGGTGCCTGAGGTGCTGGGGCTGTCACTGTGAGGTAGGCTTGAGCAGGCCTTTGTTCTCAGTTGTGCCTGTCAGACCTGGGCAGCTCTGCACCAACATCATGAGCTCAGGAGGGGCTACCTGGCCCAGGGCAGCGTGGAGGACCTGAGAACAGCAGCAGAGGGGCAGCAAGGATGGCCCTTTTTTCAGATCCCTGCATCTAATGCACACTTTCTTTAAGGGACTCTGATCAAGTCCCTCTGGAACATTTTGGGGATGGACAAGCTCCTGCCTCAAGGTCCCCCAGGCAACACAGGTGGGTGGCTTCCTATGGTAAATATATGACCTCATGTCTGGCTGCCTGGCATTCTGGAAACTGGCCAAGGAGCCTAGGCCAGTGTGTCCCAAGCTACTCAGTAGGAGGAACCACAGCCCCAGGCTGCTTGGTCAGCCATGTCCGTCAGGATTTGAAAGATTGCTTCTGTAAGCTGGCTGCGAGCCCTGCACTCTGCTCCCTTCTTGCTCCATGTGGGGAAATCCCCCTCATTTGTGATGTTGTTTATGGTCCCCTTGGGCCCTGAGGTGACCTCCTGTCAACTTCCCCTCACCATCCCCGTGTCTCTTCTCTTTTCACCTTGGCCACGAGGAATCTTAGCACCATCAGCAGTTAGCCATTAAGAACTGTTTCTAGAGCTCTAGCACAGGCCAAGCGCTACACTAGATGTTTCATGTGTGTGGTCTAATTCCTCAAAATAGCAACCCAAGCAGGGTGTGATGGCACATGCCTGTAATCCCAGTGACTCGGGAGGCTGAAGTAGGAGGATTGCAAGTTTAAGGCCAGAGGCACCCTGCACAACTTAGAGACCCTGCCTCAAAATAAAACATTTAAAAAAGGGCTGGGGTTGCAGCTCAGTGGTAGGGCACTTGCCTACCATGGGCAAGGCCCTGGGTTCAATCCCCAGTATTGAAGAAAAATAACAAAAAACAAAAAACAAAAACAAAGGAAAACTAATGTGGTTGGTATTATTCCTTCCATTTTTATAGGTAAAGATGCAGAGACATAGATAAATCACGGATGGTCACATAGCTCATTAAGGGACATCCTGGGATCAAACTGTAAGTTGGCCCAACCCCAGCAAAGGCCCCCTGGCCACCTCTGTCTGAGCCAGCCCACACACCTTTCCTGCCTCAACCTGAAATGTCTCCCCTCAGCCTTCTTGCCAGGCATGTCCTTCTCCACCTCTCAAACTTTGATCAGCTCTCACCAGCATCCTTATCCCAGCCAAATGATCATTCCTTTCCAGAAGGTCCCAATTCCTTGCCTCATACCAGACTCTGCTCATCTTTACTGTGAAGTTTCCCTGTAAGAAGTGCGGTTGATGTTGATTGATTCCGGCTGGAGTCTGGGGCAGGTCTTGGGCCTTAGATTCCTTATCTGCAGGCCTGGACAGTTGGGCACATCTATGGATTTGTTCCTAACACTGTCCTGACCTCCTCCAGCGCCCCCCCAAGCCTACTCACCAGGTCTGGGGTGCTGAGCACATCCTGCTGGAGAGAGCGTGGAGAGCCAGCACCAGGTCCCAGCCCTCACCCCAGCCCTCCAGTCTTTTCTGTATCCAATGCCAGACCTCTGTATCTAAAGGTCTGGAAGGCTTGGGAACCCCTGAGTGCCTGTATATACCTCACCTCCTACCACCAATCCCAGGCTTGGGGGCACAGAGCAGGGACTGGTTTCTGGATAGCCTCCCTCTCCCATCTCCTGAGGAAAAGCAGTCTTCATGGTCACATAGCCTCTATTTCAATCCCATCTCTACCACTCTAGTCTGTCCTTGGTGCCCTCTAACCTCAGTTTCTTCCTCCATAAAATAAGGATCATAGTACTTTAGGATGTTGCTATAAAGTTAGGTGTTTGGGCTCAAGATTGTGATCCCAGTGATTTAGGAGGCTGAAGCAGGAGGATTGTAAGTTCAAAGCCAGAAGCAGCCTGCACAACTTAGAGAGGCCTTAACTCAAAATAAAAAATAGAAAGGGACTAGGGTGCAGCCCAGTGGTAGAGCACTTGCAAAACATGTACGAGGCCCTAGATTCAACCCCTAGTACTGCAAAATACAGAAAGAAAGAAAAACAGAAAGAAAGAACAAAAGAAAGAAAGAGAAAAGAAAAGAAAGACAGACAGGGAGTAAGGAGGAAGGAAGAAAGGAAAAATGAAAGAAAAAAGAAAGACAGAAAGAAAAAACAAAGAAAAAAGACAAAGAAAAAAGAAGAAAATAGAAAGAGAAAGAAAGAAAGAAAGAAAGAAAGAAAGAAAGAAAGAAAGAAAGAAAAGAGAAAGAAAAAGAGAAAAGAACGAAAGAAAGAAGGAGCACAACATAGTAGTTGGAATAATACAGGACTGAGTAAGGGCTGCTCCTCGTACTAGCCTCCTCTCCAGAATGGGGACCAGTTCTTATGCCCAGGGCTGGTCATCGGGGCCCAGTCATGCTGGGGCAATGGCTCCAAGCATTGCTTACTGCCTGGAGCCCTAGTCCCCACCCTTTCTCCAGGATAGAGCTCAAGTACCAAGTGTGTTATGTCTAAGACATCCTGATGCCTCTGCAGGGCCAGCTCCTAGCAGCAATCCATCCCAATCTACCCAGTGAGGCCAAACCACACTCCCAACGTCCAGATTCACCCTGTGTCTCTGCAGCACTGGCTCTGCTGTTCTGTTTCATCTTCTGTTTTCTTACCCCTATCTGCTTGTTAGTTCTTGGCCAGTGGCAACACCACTCACATGAAGACACAGCCTCTGAGTACACCTGCTCCTCTACAAAACAGCCAACTAGAGGAAGAACCTAGAGCTGGACACAGGTATCTTATAAGTTGTTTTCAGGTTACAGTGGAATTCTTGGCCAATGCAAAGGGTGTACACAGTCATAATATTTTCGCCACACACACATCATATATATATATATATATATATATATATATATATATATATATATGTATGTATATATACATATAAAATTAGTTGTTTTCAGGTTACAGTGGAATTCTTGGCCAATGCAAAGGGTGTACACAATCACAATATTTTCGACACACACACACACACACACACTATATATATATATATATATATATATATATATATATATATATATATATATATATATATGTTTCAGGGCCTCACACATAGTCTGAAAAGTGCACCCCCCAGCCAATTTTTTTATGTTTTATTTTGAGACAGGGTCTCTCTGAGTTACACGGACTGTCTCTGGCCTCAAACTCAGCATCCTCCTGCCTCTGCCTCCTGAGTCCCTGGGATTACAGGCATGTGCCACTGTGCCCAGCCATGAATGTCAGTATTAATTGCAACCTGTTTAGATAAATGAAGGTTGGAATTTACTGGGGTTAAGTGAGAAGCTGTGCTATCTGAAGCACAGGAGGAGTCAACATAGTATAATAATCCTACAGAGTGTTTGCAATGGAAACAACCAGAACTCAGAGACTAGCCTATAAATATAAATTTCCTGTCTTTGCAGCTACCTCAACAGCACCATTCCTGTGCCAGAGAAACTCCACGTCCCTCCCTCCCACCCTCCCATTGAACTTCTGCTCCCATCTCCTGTTTCTACATGAGTGTCTACCCACGACTGAAAGGATATAGGTGCCGAGGGCTGGTGAGACCCTCACGGCCACTTAGATTCTGGGGACCAAGCATGGCTGTGCCTCAAAATCATCAGAAGTGGTTGTAAAAAATACAGATTCCTGGGTTGTGCTCCAAGTCCACTGACTTTGAACCTGTGAGATAACAAGTCCAGGAAGTTCTAACATACTCCTCGGTCACCCACTCAGACATGAAGTCTAAGGTATCCCTGCCTTCCCCCAGTCCCCACCTCGTCCAGGTGAGTTATGGAGAATAATGAATGAGTGGCTGGCTCAGGATCAGAGCCACACTCTGTGGGACGGGGGAGACCGCTCCACTTGCTGCCTATGATCCCGCCTCGGTGGCCCCGCATAGGCTGGTCCATTACTGCACATAGGCGTGCCTGTGGTCACCAGTGCTGGGGTTTCAAGGTCACACAGCAGCTGTGAGTCCCATCTTTCATCTCTAAACAGTGGGTGGCCATGCAGTTTCTACTTTCCTCTGATTCTACCCAGGGGGTCTGATGCTGGGCTCTGCCAATGGGCTCCAGGAATGGGATCTTTTCAACTAATTGTGCCTCCAGGCCTTGGAAAATAATTTCATGTGCCTTTGCAATTTTTGAAACTTTTAAAAGATGTGTCTGCATTCTTCTGTATTTCTGAACTCTGCCACTCAGTGCACGTTCCTCTTGGGACAGGACACTCAGGCTGGAAAAATCTTGAATGCCAAGATGGTTCTTTTCATCTCTTCTAAGGCAGGAAGCACTCTATTGAGTATTTCAGTCCATATTTTGAGTCCGGGGAAGTTGAGAGCCAAAGAGATGATCTCTGTGGAACAGGGATGGAGTTGGCATCAGAATCTCCTAAGTCCTTATTTCATCATGGTTAATATTCCGTTAACAAGGACAATCCACATGGCATCCTAACGTAGGGAAACTATTTTCTGCATCTGATTTCATAGTAAAGAAGACAATATGTCTCCATAGCTTTTATGTGGTTTCCTGTTTCAAGGATGAAACAAGCACCATCCCTCCCACTCCAAGTACAAAATTAACATGTTTCATAGTTTACAAAATACTTTCAAGTGCATTATCACTCTCAAGCCTCAAAATCCCAAACGATAGGCATCGTTCTATCATTACCAGACTCCCTCTGCGGACCAGGAGATTGAAGGTCAGAGAATGAAATTTCCTTCCATCCCACTGCTCTGCTCTTTGGAAGCCAAAGTCCCCTCCTGGAGTCAGTTCTGCTCAGGTGGTCCCATGTGGCCTCAGGACCGTGTCTCATCCCCTGTTCCTAATCAGAAGTCCCTTGTTCTCCCTCTGCCTCCAGCAGGGTTTCTTCCTTCCATTGCAGCTGTAATATTGTCTCCAGTTTTGGACAGGCCAATTTTAGAGAATGTGCATGCATAGCCCTATTTCCTCCATCCAAAGACTTTGTAAGGTAGTTATTGATACTTCCTTTTTTGAGGAAGTACACCAAGACCAAAAGTGTCTTATAGAGCTGCCCATTGCTCCCCTCGATCCATTCTCCAGCCTTTTCCACCTGCTCTGGGCTGCAAGGCTGACCCCTTCAGGCTATGCCAATGGCCCCCCTGCCCCCAGGCACACAGTTTGGCCCAGTCCATGCAGAACAGTAGCAGGAGGTGTGAGGGAGGAGGAGGGGAGAGTGAGTAAACCCCAGCTCCTTTCCATCCGTCTGAGGTCCTAGCTCCAGCCAATCAGTTCCTCCCTCCCCCAACTCTCTGTCTGCACATTCTAGGAGGCATCTTTTCCCTCCCCAGCAAACCCAGGAGTGGGAGCCAAGTGCAGTGGTGCAGGCCTGTGATTTCAGTGACATGGGAGGCAGAGGCAGGAGGATTCCAAGTCTGAGGCCACAGGCAGCTTGTGTAACTTAGGGAGATCTTGTCTCAAGATAGAAGAGTAAAATAGGTGAGCTGGGAGTATGGCTCAGTGGTAGAGCATTTGCAAAGCATGCGTGAGGGCCTGGGTTCAACTCCCAAACACTTCATAAATAAATAAATAAATAAATAAATGGCAGTATCCTGGAGGGCAATATTGGAGCCTGAGGCCAGAAACAAACTGGTATTCCTGCAATGCATGCTTTTATAAGGGCTATTTTTTTCTAGAACATTACCTGAAAAACTATTGCAAATCTGAGAAGAAATAGCAAAACTCACTACCTTATTTTAAGTGTAAATACTTCATTTTACCCCAAACTGAATGCATTGTAAATTGATTTTCCTCACTTTAATGGAAGCAAATTGATCAACAATATTTTGAAAATCTATCTTTTTCCCTTAGTTTTTTTCCAGTGAGAGTTGTGAGTTACAATAAATGAGAGGAAATAACTTAAAAATGTGTTTGATGAATGTAAAACTTAAGCATGAGCTATAAATATACTCTCCTAATTTGGAAATAAATGAAAGAAAAATATGGTAACTTGAAATGTATGAATCATGGCTATGAATTTCAATTTCAATGAGACCAGAATACGTCAAACACTTAAGATTTCAAATGTCTTATTTTCACATTAGAAATTGGTATAAAAATTAAAAAGTACGTTCAGATTGTCAATTTCTAACAGTCAAAAAGTTAGAAAACTATATAGGAGTTTCTATGAATATATCTGATTTACAGAAAGTAGTCATTGATTTGGCTCTTTAAACTCTGATGATTTAAGACCTGTTGAGATTTTATCCAAAGTGTTTTGAATGAACATACACTATCAATAATTTATAATATAAAATCATATGTTTGGATCTTATAAAATGGATTCAGGAATTTTGCTTAGTGTAATCTTATCCAAACTTGGAAGTGGCCTTGAGAATTCGCTTTTAAACAATACCAGTTACAATGTTGACCTGCCAAAGAAATTTTGGTGGGCTGAGGTTAACAATTATTTAAGATAGTCACTTGGTCAAGAGAAGTTGTCAAACATAGCTCTTCTTTCAACTGAATATGACTTAAGTATAAAAGAGATCCAGAAAATAGTATTAATGAGTTTGCTTCTGTTTTACACAAGGAAAGTAAAAATTACAGTATATTCTGGAAAATGAAACCCAAAATGGGTTTCAATATAAATAAAATATTTAAATTTAAGATGGCATTGTGAGTTTTATGTACTTTTTCATATTTTCACAACTCTTTTAATGTTCTGGGAAAAAATTAACCACTGAAATGTACAAATAAAGATGTATAAATACATATACATATTTTTTCCTTTTATCTCTGTTACGGTGTGACATGACATCATTATTGCTGGTTTTCATTTAAGATTTTGATATACTTTTCAACACAGTTTTTTTTTTTACATAAGTTTAATTTGAAAAAAATATTGGCTTAAAATGTTTACCCAATGGCTGAGGTTTTGGCTTAAAATGTTTATCCAATGGCTGAGGTTTCTACATCCAAGGCGGGTGTCTTGCTTGCCTCACCCTAGTGCTGGCCCTAGTTTTGGGGTGCTGTGCTGCCCTGGGCCACAGCTTTGTAAGTAGAACAGTCATCTTTCCTTCCTTAGCCATGATTTCCCTTTCTGTGGTCAGTGACCCACAGTCAAACATGGTCCAAAAATATTAAAAGGAATATTCCAGATATAAACAATTGATAGGTTTTAAGTTGCTTTTATTGCCATATATTCTTATACTGTAATCGTTCCATTTTATTACTAGTTATTGCTGTTAATTTTTTACTTTGCCTAATTTATAAATTAAACTTTATCATAGGTATGCAGGTACAGGCAAAAGCATCGCATAGAGAGGGTGCCAAAAAACATATATACACACCTTGGGAGGAAAAGTTCCATTTTGCTATTGTAAGAATGTGCTGTCCCATGCTTATTCTGTTGGATCCTGTCTCATGTGCACATGAATGTCATACTATGGATTACTACCATAATTCAACTCAACTTCTAAAAGTAATACATAACTAACATGTCTTAAAATGAGTATACATTTTTGTTTTTGAGCAACCTCACTCTCTAGGGTTTGGTACTATCCTTGCTTCCGGCCACCCACTGGGGCTCTTGTAACATGTCCCTCAGGGATGAAGAGGCACTGCGATACCTAAATCCACTTCTCAAATTACCTGATTCAACTCTGACTCTGCTTCCTGCTGAAGTCCTCATTCAAAAATAAGAAGAGGCTTGCCCTAGGGCACATGGCTGGCCTGTCATGAAGCCAGTGCGCACATCCACTTCTGTGTGAGCCTGAAGGTCTCTCCTCTGGATTGTGGCCTCCCTCATGAGAAGCAGGACCTGCAGAAAGTGAGTGTGTGCAGGAGGCAGCCAGCAACTAAGCCACTGCTTCCCTCTCTGGTCTAGAGGTGGACTCTGAGCCCTGGGCAGGATTCTACAAGCTGCCCTCTGGCTAGACACACTGCTGGCTGTTTTCCTTGCAAGCAGAAGAGTGACAGGGTCCTGGCTCCACCTGGAAGTCCCCAGGCCTCCAGCAGGCAGGCTTCAAGATAAGCTTTGATGCTGGATTTTTTTTTTTTCCAAGTCATCCTCTAATTGAAAATGACTCCATGCAGCTGTCAGCCTGGAGGCCTCGGGTGTCTGCACCCCAGCCTGTGCCAATTGCGAAGATCCTCATTGCGATGACCTCAAGCACATAAGCTCAGGAAGACATTAACCACTGTTTATTTGCGCCTGACAAAAAGGCACTGTGGAGTGCAGCCTTGGGGCTCCTGAAGGCTGGAAGTGCTCCTAGGAAACCAGAGATCCACATACTCGAGCATGTTCACAGACAGAAACAAGTCCCACCCTGCCCTGCCAGGGGCCGGGAAGGCTGAGCACAGGGGCCTAGAAAGACAGCTTCCCACCATGTCCCAGGAGCTGAAAACATCAAGTGCAGGGAATTTGTGTCAAAAATCATCAACAGAATGACTTTCATTGACCACAGTTGTGGGCAGAATTTACCAACTAGAGGCCAGTCCTCTTGGTGAGACAGCAAAGACCTTTCCCAGGGTTGAGTTCACTCACTGGCAAAATGGAAGGAACTATAGTACCTATCTCATAGACTGGAAGAACAGAGACGGTTTTACCCATTTTAAAGAAAGGAAAACAAACGCCCAGAGAAGACAAGTGAATTGTCCAAAGTCAAATCATTTTGCTATTATTAGAATGCAAAAGTATTTAAATTATGCTTTATGAATTGGAAGAGTAGCGATATTTGAGCCACACTAGAGATTTTCCCATTTACTTAATTTTATAAAATATTATTTTTATTTTTTTGCATTTATTTATTAATGTTGGTAGGATACAGAGTAGTAAATCATTTTCTATATCCATTATGCAATTATTAAATTGCTCTTGCTTACACATCTATCATCTTACATATTTTATATGACAATATTAACTAAAGAGGAAAAGAAGAAAGTTGGAATTTTAATTAATATATAAGGAAATTGTATGCAATTATGTGTTATATTCTCATTGATTTTTCTCTTCCCCCTATTTTTTCATATATTCATATAGTTGCATCCTATATTTTGAGATTTCCCTCTCCCTCTTTACCCATCTACATTATTTCCCCTCCACCTCCCATCTTCCCCAACCTACCCTCCCATCTGCTGATCCCCTCCTCCTTCCTTCTGGTCTGCTTGCATTTTCCATTCTTAGATAAGTTGTTGTTGTTGTTGTTGTTAGGTGCTGTCGAGTCGGTCTCTGACTCATAGTGACCCTCATAGGGTTTTCAATGGCTGTTTCGGGATTGCCTTGGGAGTGGATTGCCAGGCCCTTCCCCCATTTTTTGTGGTGCTGGGAATTGAACTCGGGACCTCAGAGACTGCAGCGCAGATCTCTACCCACTGAGCTAAATCCCAGCCCTCTAGATAAGTATGATTATTAATTTTTATATACCTAAATATATGTAATTTTTTTCTTCCTTTAAGTTAGATTTAGCTCCCACATATGAATGAAAACATATGGTATTTCTCTTTTTGAGTCTAGGTTAATTCACTTAAAATGATGTTCTAGTTTCATCCATTTGCTGCAAACAGTATAATTTCATTCTTCTTTATTGCTGAGTAATATTCTATTGTGTTAGGATATACCACAATTTTTCAATCTACTCCTCTGTTGATGGACATCTTGGTTGACTCCATACCTTTGCGATTGTGAAGAGTGTTGCAGGCGTCCTTGTTGTATGATGATTTATCTTCCTTTGGGTATATTCCTTGGAGTGGTATAGTTAGGTCATATGGGAGTTCTATTCTTAGTTTTTTAAGGTACCTCCATAGTGATTTCCAAAATGGGTAAACTAATTTATAGTCCCACCAGCAGAGTAAAGAGCTCATTTTTCTCCATATCCTGGGCAGCATTTTTTATCATTTGTGTTATTAATCTTGGCCATTCTTACTGGACTGAGATGTAATCTCAGTGTTCTTTTGATTTGAATTTCTCTAGTAAGATATTTTTAAATGTTAGGAGAATTAATGTGAACACTTAGGTATTCATCCCACAAACATTTATTATGCAGATGTTCAGAGCAAAGTATTGTTCAAAGTACATGGTATATAGTAGTACATAAGGTAGTCAAGGCTGGGATTTAGCTCAGTTGGTAGAGCGCTGTGCTGCAGTCTCTGAGGTCCCGAGTTCAAATCCCAGCACCGTAAAAATGGGAGAAGGACCTGGCAATCCATTCCCAGGGCAATCCTGAAACAGTCAGCCATTGAAAAGGCTATGAAGGTTGCTATGAGTCGGATACTGACTCGATGGCACCTAAAAACAACAACAACAAGATAGTCAAGACTTTGGTACTTAGGCAGCTGATAATCAGCAACAATTGAGTAAATAAATACATGGAATTATCTAAGGTAGTGGTTAGCACAATGAATGAAAATAGAGCAGGGCAAATGGACAGAAAGTGAAGGATGTTTGAGGAAAGGATGAGGTAGTGGTGATGGTAGCTACTTTAGCTGTGAAGGTCAAGGGAGTTCTTTATAAAGGGGTAGAATTTAAGCAGAGAGAATGTCATGAAAAAATGTTAATGAGAAGATATGGGTCAAGAGGGTCACAGGTCTACAAGATAGTATGTTATTTTTTAAAGTATGCCTTTAGATATAGGGATTAATTTACAGGAGGAAGTTGTATTGTTAAGAAATAAATTAGGCAGCACAGAGAAAGTGCGAAGTCCCCGTGGTAGGAATGTTCGCTGGATTTAAGGTAAAACAATACTGTCAGTATGGCTGGAGCAGGGTTAGAGACCCTATGAGGGCTCCTATGAGTCGGATACCGACTCGATGGCATGTAACAACAGCAACAACATATGTTGAACAGGATCTTTCTGCCTACTGGTTAGAGCAGAATATAGGGGTGAAGAAAGAATTGAAGAAGTGTGATGGTTAATTTTGGTTATCAATTTGATTGGATTAAGAGGTGCTAAGAGATTAGTAAAGCATGCATTGTTCGTGCGTGCGTGTGTGTGTGTGTGTGTGTGTGTGTGTGTGTGTGTGTGTGGAGAGAGAGAGAGAGAGAGAGAGAGACTTTCCAGAGTTTATTAACTAACCAGTGAAGACCTACCTTGAATGTAGGTGACACCTTTCCATACACTTGGGCCTGGGATAGAATAAAAAGGAAAAGAGGAGAAATCCAGCTAGTGCAGGCTTTCTCTCACTCTGCTTCCAGGCCCCCATATGCGAGCTGTTCTGTTCTGCCATGTCCTCCCCACCATAAACCATGACCCAAAAGAAACCCTTCCTCTCTTTAGATGTCTGTGTTAGGTAGTCTGTCACAGTGGCAAAAAGTCTGACTAATACAAAAAATTGGTACCAGAGAAGTGAGGTTGTTGCTGTGACTTTACCTGACAATGTGGTTTGGAAACTCTTGGAATTGGTTTGTAGAAGTTTGGAAACATTTGGAGATTCAGACTAGAGGAGCCCTAGAATTCCACAAGAAGAGTTTAAAGGGCAATTCTGGTGAGAGCCTGGGAGATGAGAAAGTTGTGAGAAATGTGGAAAGTAAAGACTGTACTCATGAGGTTTCAGATGAGAATGATGGCTCTGTTGGGAATTGTACTAGAGGCCATTCATGTTACATTGTGATAAAGAACATGTCTACATTTTGTCCATTCCCTAAGACTTTGAGTGAGGATGAATTTAAAAGCAATGGACTAGTTAATCTGAAAGAGAAATTATCTAGGCAATGAGGTTCTTAGTGAGAATTAGGGGCAAAAAGCAGAGTGTAAAGATTAGAAAAACTGGAAGTTTGGTCAGAAAAGGAACTTATATGAAGTTGGGACCATAGGGCCAAGGACACTGTGGTTATTAAAGAGACTAGGGTCCATACAAAGAAGCCAAGTGCTTTGCATCAAATAGGAAAGATGCCTCAAGGGCATCTCAGGAATGGGCCAGACCCTGTCCCAGGCTGAAGGGTATAAAGGTTTTAACTCATTTGAAAGATTTTGCTTTGAGACCAGAGCTCCAGAGCTCCCTGCTCACACAGAGTCACCTAGGGAAGTGCTTCTCTATGTTCAGCCATCCAGGCAGTTAGAGGCCATTTCAGCAATGGCCCAAAGGGCCCAGTTACTGTTCAAGCTGACAGAAAATGTTGGGGTAATCCATATGTGGCTAGTTTTGCAGGCATGCAGAATCCAAGAGTTGCCTAGATTTTTAAGGCAAGCTTGGAGGCCAGGAAATGTATGTCAAGGTCAGCAGCCCTGTAGGCAGCCCCTAATTTATGAATCTGTGAGAGTGAAGCCAAAAATGCACTGGAGACCCCAGGAAGTTAAAGATGCCAAGAATTTGGAACATCTTCCAAGGAAAGCCTCAGGCAAGGTACAGAGCCAGCCCAAGGGATAAGACATGCAGACTGCAAATAGTAAGGCCATGGAGGCAAGGCTGGCCAAACTCATTGGAACTCACACCACAACACTATGTGGCATGAATGCTGGACACAGATGTATAGGATTTAATGTTTGCCCCGCTGGGTTTTGGTCTTGCTTTAGTCTGATCTTTCCTTTCTATGCTCTCATTCCTTGCTTTAGGAATGGGAATATTTACTCTGTGCCACTATATGTTGGAAATATGTAACTTTCTTTTTGATTTTACAGGAGCTCCTAGCCAAGAGTTTGTTTTGAGTCTCAGAGTAGGCCTTTTACTTGGACTTGTGAACACGGTTGGAACTGTTAAGACTATAGGGACTCTTAGAGATGGGAAAAGGACCCATCAACCCACTCCCAAAAAACAATCAGCCATTGAAAACTCTATGAATAGCAGAGAAGCACTGATGTGTTTCCCCTGTTGTACATAGGGTCGCTATGAGTCGGACACTGACTCAACAGCATCTAACAACAACAACAGAGATGGATTGAGTACATTTTGCATTATGAGATAGACATGAGCCTTTTGGGATATGGGGGTGGAATGTTCTACTTTAAGGAGATGTATTTGAGTGCCAAGTTGACAAGAGTTTGACTTGTGATGGTTAATCTTGATTGGCAATTTAACTGAATTGAGAAGTGCCTAGAAGCTAAGTACAGCACAACTTTGGTCCTGTCTGTTAAGATGTTTCCAGAGAGGATTAGCTAAGATGGGAAGATCCACCCTGAATGTGGGTGGTACCATACTATAGGCTAGGCACAAGGATGGAATAAAAAGGGAAAGTGAAGAAAGTCCCCACTAGTGGAGACATTCTTTTTCTCGGCTTCCTGGTCACCATGATGCAAGCAGCTATGTTCTGGCAGGCTCTCCTTGTCATGATGGGTTGAAACTTCTGACACTGTCAACCAAAATACTATTTATTCTTGAATATATCTACACCCTTTCAACAGTTTTAGAGGGCTAAAAAAATCAGATGTAGATTAGAATTGCTTGTGGGTTAGATTTGCTCTTAAGAACTGGTTTGGGGGAAAATTATAGAACCACTGCACATGCTGTAAAAACAACATGATGCAATAATTTATGATTTTATTTATTATCATTATTATAATTTACTTATTATTCATCACACTCATCGCCATCACTCATAACTGAAACTTTATCAGTGTTCTCCACTGATCTCCAGTGATCTCCACGACTTCGTGATTACATTTATTCAGTCACCCTAAGTACAAACAGAGGCTGAAGGAGTAGATCAGAATTAAGAACTAACTTTTCCACTTAAGGAATCACCAAAACCTCTATTAGATTTGGGTGTGGATTAGATTAGAGAATACTATAAATCTTTTCTCACTTAGTTTCTCAGGTATTTTGACACGGCATCAAAAAGTCTGACTGACACAAAAAGGAAGATAATGTATGAGATTTTTTTCAAAAGTATAAGTGAGAGGTACTGATGGCTTCTACTGGGATGATGATGGTAGAGGTGGTGACAATTGTTTAGACTATGTATATATTGTGAGGACAGAGCTACAGGATTTACAATGGATAAGACAGTATAAAACCTGGTGAATGGAGGTGAGTTAGTCAGTTTTCTGTTACTGTGAGAAAACTCCTAGGATAATACACTTATAAGGAGGGAAGGTTTGTTTTGGCTCATAGTTTCAGAAATTTCAGTCCATGGTTGCATAGCCCTGTTGCTTTGGGTCTGTGGCAGTGCAGGACATCATGGTGGGGAGTGCATGGCAGAGGAAGCATATTCACCTCATGGCTGGGAAGCAGATAAAGAGACAAGACGGGGTTATGGGCCCAATATCCTCTTTAAGGTCACACCACAGTGACCTAACTTCCTCCCATAAGGCCCCATCTCTTAAAGGTTCCACCCGCTCCAAGTAGTGCCATGGGCTGGGGACCAAGTTTTCAACACATGGACCTTTGGGAGACATTTCAGATTCAAAGTATAGCAGGCAGTGTCATTTCTAGAGGTGGTAAAGCTGTGGGAGGATGGGGTTGATGAGATGGCTGGAAATCAAGAGTTTGATTTTGAATAGTAGTAGGGTTTGCAAAGAGAAATGCAATTTCAGTAAAATTTGAAGAAATGTAATCTCATAAGTGGTCTTTCTAATTGATCTAATTGTTTGAACTGGTTAGTCTGGATTTACCTGTAGATTTTTAGAATAAGTAACCAACTCAGATTCTAATGGTTGACTTGCATATGTTCCTATTGGCTTTCTGCACCTTTGGGATTATGAGCTAGTAAGTTCCTTAAGGACAACAACTCTTTATTTATCTTCATCATCATCAGCCTTAGCCCAGTGCCTACCTGATTTAAAACAGATCACTCATAAGTGCTAATTTATTAGAAAGAAATGGGATGCCTCCATAAGAAAACAGATCAACCAACAGCAACATAATGAACGTGTGGATATGCTATGGGCTCTGACTTCCTCTGCCTGTGTAGCACCATTGACCTCATGGAAGTCTTTCTGAGAGCCCTCTGCCAGCTCTGCATCCTACAGGAGTTGTCTTCCAACCACGAAGACCACTCCTGCATCTGATTTCCACTTCATGTAATAGCTCACACCACTGAGACAGGAGGTATGATGTAAGTTTATCTGTATGATGTGTAGAATTTGTATTGCAGTTCTAAAGACTGATTCCTTGGACCATGAATTCGGCTACCATGCCTGGCCCAAGTATTTGATACTTTATGCTACCCACTTTTTTAGAGATCTTGAAAAATAAAATTATATCAACTGTATCATGTAGACAATTACCTGTGCTTTAATTTATAAGGGAGAGAATCTATGCATGCCTTTATGTTAATCCTCAACTCAAAAGGGGGAAAATTAGCAGTACATAAAACAAATAACTTGGGCAGTGCTGAGGCTGGCAGGGCCAAGTGTATACAAACACGCTCAAGGGAAAATTAAGGGAGAGCTGGGATGTCAAGGTGGAGCTAGATCCAGGGTGTATCATTGATTAGCTGCTGCTGCATAACATACTACCCTAGAATGACCATACACCACCACTCACAAGTCTGTGTGTTGCTGGACCATTCTGCTGTGCTGATATGAGCCAGGCTTGGTTGGTCTAGTCTGGGCTCAGCTGAGTGGTTCTTCTGGCATTGGCTGAAGCTCACTCACATGTCTGGTGTTCTAGATTAGTCATGGCTGCCGGCTAATCTAGAATGCCCTTGGCTGGGCCAGATGGCACTGCTTTGTATGTACCATCCTCCCATGCATTAATTAGCCTTATTCTACCTTCATGGCAGGCTTAGGGATGTAAGAAAGACAGAAGGGTTTTGCAAGGCCTCTTGAAACCTGGGCTGAAAGCTGACACACTGATACTTTCAGTATGAGTTTCTACCAACGCAGACAAATCCAGTGCAAATTCAAGAAGCAGGGGAGTAGGCATCATCTCACGATGAGGGCAGTGTGAACTAACCTTGCCAAGGACTTGGCTGTTGGGTGAGATGGAGACCTGCAGCCATATCTGCAGCTCATCTTCTCTGGGAGACAACTCTGCTTTTCATCTCTCGCCACATAGCATCCTCCTGATGCTCCACAGTGGTATGTTCCAAGGGAAAGTCATCCCCAGGGAGCAAGTAGATGGGGGCCTGGTACCAGGCCCTCTGCTTCCCGAAATTCTCAGGAATGCTGAACCGAAAGGCTTCTCACAGGAGGAGCAGCTCCCTGGTGGTGGCCACCTGGGTGTGTGCATAGTAAGCTCCCCTCCTTACATCACTCTTCACCACCCCCGCCCTTGAAAGAAAACTGAAGCCCAGAGGAGGGAAGGGAAATGACTCCTTCAAACTCCCACAACCTCTGTGGGCTCCGGGAGATTCTAGAAATGTCAGGAGAGATAGGAAGCTTTTTCTTTTTTTTCTTTTTTTTTTTTTTTTACATTTAAAATGTAAAATGACAATGCTTCCCAAAGGTGAGGGAGAAAGACAGGCTTATTAGGTTGTAGGAAAATCTTTCAGAAAGGAGAAAGGGATTTCTGGGCTAAATAAAGAAGTGTAATTTATGAAGGAATCAAAAGCAGAGGTGCAGGCTATGTGGTGCCTCCAATTTGCCTGGCAGGAACCATCATGGGATTTGGTCTCAAGGTGCTTGTCTACGAGCAGGTTATCCTTTAAAGGGGAAAACTCCGCATTAGTTTTCTTATTGATTCGAATTTCTCTCCTCAGCCTCCCCTCTGCTCTATCACGTATAATTTTCTCCGTCTCTTCGTCAAAGAAGATGCACATGCCAGGTCTTAAACATTATGCAACATAATAAAATGTCGTTGCCTGCTGTGGGGTGGGAGCTCTTCTGTGGACTCCTAACTATTTAACAAGAAGAGTGCACACAGTCCCTGCTGTTAAAGTCCTTGCATCTTCATGAGCAGAGACCCTCAGTCAATGGGCACAAAGTGTGAGCTACCAGAGGTGACTCAGGAAGTACAGAGAGCAGCAATTGAGCATCCAGCCACCTGCTCTACGCTGGTGGTCAGGGAAGCCAGTTCTGAGCAGGCCATCTTTGAAGTTAGAATCAGGAACACAGCTTTCTAGGGCACCAACTTATGGGTGAAGGAGCCTCCCAAAGAACCCTGGAGGGGAAGGGTCTGGCTACAGCGGGGCTCCACCTGTCACCTCTAACACATCACAGGTTCCCCTCTCCAAATAAAGAGGTTTTCTAACAACAGCCTCCCCCCCACCATTGGAAAACAGACTCTGTCAGAGTTGGTTTAGAAATTATTTGCACGGCTGTCAGGGGAATAAACATGCAGGGCCTTCTGTCTCAATGGCCCTGAGTGGAGCCAGCGCCCTGGTGTGTGGGGCAAGAAAGATTTGAACCCTGGAACCGCATCCAATTTCCCCCCAACCCCAGTAACAAGATCTCCTAGCCTTGCCGAGCAGGCCTTCGCCCCACTCCCCTCTGTTTTCCCCTCCTTCCCATCCACCCTGTCCCTGCCCCTGGAATTCCTGGGCAGAACAGAACAGCTGCACCCTGGGCTCGGTTTTCAATGAAACAATAAAATACTCCTGCGTGTCCCTAAGAGTATGGCATTTATGGCTGGGGTGGGCTCGCTTGCTTGTACAGACACCCCTCCCCGATTCCCAGGCTTGCGAGCCCAGACGCCCACATGTCCCACAGCCTGTCCTTAAGCCTCTGGGAACTGCAGCCTGGGTGCCTCAGAAGTCCTCGCCTAGGACACAGGGGAGGGGAAAATGACGTGAACACTCAGTGCCCAGGAGGACCTTGGCCAAAGAGGGCCAAGCGCACATTTGTGTGGCTGACCATGCAGCAAGCGCCTCCCTGACACCCTCCCGGTCGCCCCAGTCTCCATGCCCACAGCTGCCTCTGGGGGAGCTGTCTGCTCTCTGGTTCAAAGCCAGGGAAGCCCCTCACTGGCTCTGCAAGTAGGAAGCAAGGGGGGCGGCCCACATCCCCATCAACACTGCACCCACCTTGCCTGCTCTTCCTCAGGCTCTTCGTTCTCCAACTCCAAAAGAAGTCCTTGGCTTCCTGAGCTCCCCATTTGCACAGCATGCCTATTGAACACGGAGCGCCGATACCCCTGGGACTTGTGCCTAGGGGTCAAACACTGCAAAGCCTCCGTGGGAGGGTGCAGCATGCAAACTCATATTTCAGCATCGGTGGCCACCTTCAGCCTCTGGGACAGAGTTTGCACAGTGATTTTGCACATTTCGTTTAATTTTGTCCTGTGGGTTTAAAAAAAAGTGAAAAGCTGGGATAGAAAGCACGTATCTCATACACACAACCTAAATGAGACAAAGGTAGGAGTTATTAGGCAAACCGGAGGAAGACCACAGAGGTCATAGGCAGCGGCTCTCCAGAACCAAGCAGACTGACTGCTCCCATGCACACCAGACACCATCCTGCCTTGGGGGTCTCTACCCAGAATGCTCTTCCCTTGGATTTCTACACAGCTCACTCCTTCCTTCCTTTGCAAGTCCTTGCTCACATCTCAGCATGTATCAGCCAGACTTTTCCCGACCCTCCTTGTTTCAACTGGAACCTGTACTTCATCTTTACTTACCTTTTGGGTCCTCTGCAATCGTCTCTGGTCCTTTTCTGTCTTCCACAATCCCCTCACCATAGAAGTGTCATCAGACAAATCTATTCATTTATTCCATGACCTTTTTATCTCCCATCTCCCTCCATTTTTAGACTGTATGCTACATCAACAATAGAGATTCCAACCACCTAGAATGGTGACTTGTGTCTAGGAGATGCTCAATACACATTGTTGAGTGAGTGAATTTTGAATGGTAGCAGAAATAACAAATGATATCCTCAAAATATAGGGAAGGGATTACAAAAATCATGCATAAATGTGGGTTTGGGGGCTAGGATTTAGCTCAGTTGGTAGAGGGCTGCTCTGCTCTGTCTGAGGACCTGGGTTCAAGCCCCACAAAAATGGGAGAAGGACATGGCAATCCACTCTCAAAGTAATCCTGAAACAATCAGCCATTGGAAACTCTACAAGTTGGACCTGACTGGATGGCACCTAACAACAACAGCAGCAAAATGTAGGCACCATTACGATTTTGTGATTTCTTTGAGATCCCTGGGAAATTACATCTCTGTGTTGTGTAAATCTATGACTACACTTTTGAATATCTTATTTTTGCACACTTCAGAAACACACTGTACTTGATAGTAGGGGCCAGTTCTTGAGCAAGCTGAGCCCCAAGTTAGAGGAGATATGAGGTATAATAGGCTTCAAGGCAGGAAAGTAAAATCTGGGAAGCCTTCTTAGGAGAAGCAGTGGGCCATACCCTTCTGGTGGTTGACATTTGGCATGGGTCGAGTTTTGCAGCCAATCATGGATAGTATGGGAACCATAGCTAGGGCCTATTTGGAAAAACTTCTTATTAGGTGTTCACTTGTTGGCCTTTGAGGTGGGTAAAGCCACTTCTTGTTTTCAGCCAGGAAGAAGCTAGAGTTCTGAGTGTCCTGGGCAGCCCCCAGGAGGCTGTAGGCTCCCCCCCCCCATGTTCGAGTGTGCCCTGCCTTGCTTGTCAGCAGCTGTGCAGTGCAGAGAAACGCAGCAGGCAGGAAGGAACCTGTGCTCCTAAAGCCACCCTCCCTGAGCTGGCTTCCTACCCTCCTAGCAATTGCAGCCTTGCAGCTCTGTCCACAGGGTGAGAAGGGAAGTTGTGATTTCGGGCCTGGACCAGAGCCTACAGGTCCCAGAGGCTGAGAGAGGCTACAAGACATCATTGCACCCCGCCCCTGCCCACCACCTAGGATGCTGACGTCGCCAGGGCTGACAGTCACACTGACATGAAGCAGGGTTTGTGTTAAAAGTTCAGGAGGAAACACAACAGCCCGAGGGAGAGGAGCAATACGGGCGGCTCAGTCTAGGACCCAGCATCTGGATTTTCAGTTGCAAGAGCCAGAAAGGGCAGAGACCAGAGCTGCCCTCTCACTAGGGCAGAGGGACCAAAGAACAGTCAAGGTGGTGCCGCACAATGGATCAAACGTGGATGAGGGGGTGAAGGAGGAAGCAGCCCCTGCCCCCACTTCCTGCGTCTCACGTGGACCTCTCCTCTCCAAAGCGGCCTTGTAATGTGCCAGGATGCCTGGCCAGGTCTTGCCCCTCAGTGCCACTTTGGACAGGTCTCTTCCCCAGAGTGGATGGACTGGAGCTTCCTGGAAGCTGCCCTATGGCTGGCCACATCTGCTCATCTGTCTCCAGGCAGACCTGGGCCTGCTTGGCCCCAACCAAGTGGCAAATGCATTTTGGACGGAGCATCTGGAGGGCAGAGAGAAGAAGCACAGAGGCCTTCTTGACAGATGAGGCTCCTGTGGCCACAGGGGTTCATCTGTTAAAGGTCCTTCTCCTGCCTCACTCCCACATGAGACAGGATCCCACTTTTCTGCAAGACTGTGTCCATACTCTCTAACATGGCACAAATGGGCCTCTTCGGACTGGTCCTTGCTATCCCCTTAAAGTTCCAGCAACACAAACCCATGTCCGCTCCCTTGAACATCTGCAGAAGCTGGAACACCCTCTCCTGTTGCCCAGCAGGCCTTGCCTCCTCCAGGAAGCCTTCTCCTCCACTCCCTCACTTAAGCGAGGTGAAGAACTCTTTATTGCTCTAATAGCAAACCACAGTGCCCTAATACAGAGCTATCGGAACATTCATCATGTTGTGTTTATCCCTCGAGGAGGTTGGGCTGCAGTCTGTATTCCAAGGAGGAGGGAGGAGGGGCCATGATTACAGCAGGTGCTGAGGGAAGAGGAGGGATGTGGAGAGAGATGCCTGACTCAGCTAAGACTGAGCAGTGGGGCTAGGGTTCCAGGATCCATGTCCTTGGCCCTGGATGGAGGCAACAGGCCCTTGCTTGTCTACACCGTGTCTCTCTCACCTCGACTATCCAGTGCTAGCACACTGAGGGGGCGGGCTAAGGATAGTCAGTAGATGACAAGAATCCAGTGGCAATTATCTCACCCAGTTTTTGGCAGGAGCTGGCCCAGAGTGGGCACTGGGTGACTCTTGCCCTATGACGCTGAATGGAAAGGACCAGCATGGGGGTGGGCCCCGCTGGCCCCCAGCAGTGAGGCAGATGCTGCCCCCAGCCCCTAGGAACTGGAGGTCCTCCACTTCCCACCCCCTCTGCTGCTGGGTCTTAGGAGCAGAAGAGATTTGCAAGGTTAAGAAAGCTTTCAGATTGAGCCTGGAGTTAAAAATACAGAGCACTAGAACTGCTAGGGTTATAGTGGGAGGGATCTGGGCAAGAACAAGAGATATTTCTCAACAAGGGGAGGGGGCAGTGAGCATGGCCTCTGTGTGTCCTCTCTGGGGGCTGCAGAGGGACAGGGCAGATGCTCTTAAGAGCTTCCTAGGTGCCCAGCAGGGTGCCCAGTGCCTCCTGTGCCTGTCTGCCTTCCTGACAACCTCCCTATGAGGCAGGTAGAGTGGACAGCAGGCTGGGAAGGGTGGATTCAGCTGGGCTAGATGTTAAAATACCAAGCCATTGCTATGCCAGTAGGTGACAATTGCTGTCGGAGCGTGGCAGGGATCTCTCATGACCCTGGCTGCCCTGGGACTTCCCTGGGGGCTTTGGGAATTCCCTGGTACTGGACACTGTCAGAAGCCCCACAGAAGCCCCAGGACCCTTCTGCAGCCTACCCCTGTCCCTTGGTGTTCACACTGCTTGTTTCTGCTGCAGACACTTTCACTATTGCCACAGAGGTAAGTACCATCATGTCCCCATTTTATGGAAAACTTGATGTCAAGCAACTTGCTTTAGGTCACATGATTGCCAGTGGTGGAACTAGGGTTGGACCTGCCTGACTCTGGTCATCACACCACACCACCAACCTCAGAAACAAACTCCAGAAGGTCTGAGAGCCATGGACTGAAGGAAGTTGGCATGTGGAAAAAACCCCGGTTTCTAAGAGGTACACATGAATGCAGAGGCAGGTGCCAACATAGCAGATGCTAGGTGAAATCTGCAGGGGCATTGCAAACACTATTCTGTTGGCCCTCCTAAGACAGGGTGACATATTAAAGAGTGTTCTGGACTGTTTGTTGGAAGATGTGGGTTTCATCCCAGCTCTGCCCTACATATTGGCTGTGTGACCTTGGCTGGTTTGCCTAACTTCTCTGAAGTCTAGCTGGCTTAGTAGGTTGGAAGTGGGCATAGTTTCTTGGCCCTTTGGGAGCTTCTGGGAGTGCACCCAGCTCACTCTCCTATACAGTCTCAAAGCTCTCATCCATGCTGCTCATTTGCACATTCTTAAGGTAGCCTGGGTTAGCTCCCAGGACGTGGTAGAACCGAATTATGAAATGTTTTATACCCTCTTTTCAGGAAGGAAAACTGAGGGTTGAGTACAAATGACTCAACTGCATCCCCAAGAAAAACTACAAAAGGAATTTTCTTGATGCATGCCTTACATTAAAAGAAAGCCTCCTTGGGATGCCAGAGGCAGATACCTAGCCCTGGGTTGGGCCAACGTCTCCACCTACTCTGGCTGAGGAACTGCCAGAGGAGCCTAAGGCACAAGAATTCAGAGGGAGCCGCCCTGCCCGCTCCAGCACCCTGCCTTTCAGCATTGGAGGGGGACCAGACGGCCTGCCTGCCAGACAGCGGGAGAGTGGCTGCAGCTGGCTCCTCTGCAACAGAACAGGTTTGACAGGGTAGAAATTCCCTTCCAGCATAGAAGCTGCACTATGCATGATGCTCCCATGTTGTGGCAAAACCATTGTCTAACAC
Organism: Pedetes capensis; assembly: GCA_007922755.1. Classification (NCBI taxonomy): domain Eukaryota; kingdom Metazoa; phylum Chordata; class Mammalia; order Rodentia; family Pedetidae; genus Pedetes; species Pedetes capensis. The sequence continues at coordinate 1,485 of VMDO01024538.1, read as the reverse complement.
CCCAGATAAAAGAGCTTCAGCCAGTGCTGAAGCATGAAAAGGTGACTCATGAACCAGGCCCTGTTTGTGCTCTTATTGCCAAAGTTTGGCTCATGATTTTTGGTTAAAGATCTTATGCCTTAATTAGGGCCATTAATTGCTGCCAGTGTATGAAAATGTGTTTGATTCCCCTTAGGCATACTGACATTTCATGCCTTGAATTTCGCAGCAGCAAGCATTTTAACCATGAAAACAATTACTCAATGTGGCCCCCACCTTCCCCAGCTGCTCCCCACTTTCTCTGTCCTTTTACTGTGTTATGTTTCTTCACCTAATTTGTGGAATTGTTGCATGGTCAAATAGAAGAGTGACTTCTTGTCATTGTTGTTAGATGCCATCTAGTCAGATCCAACTTGTAGTGACCTTATGTACAACAGAATGAAATGCTACCCAACACTGTGCCATGTACACGATCTTTCTATATTTGAGCCCATTGTTGCAGCCACTATGTTTCTTTTCGTTTTGAGTCACATCACATCAGCAAATGGAGGTCTCAGGGGCTTTATCCTATTCCCATCATACTCTACTTTGAAGAGGCAACTCTTCCCCAGTTGTTTCTTGAATGTATTCCAGCCTGGGGGATTCATTTTCTGGCAATATAATTGACAGTGCTTCTCTGCTATTCATAGGGTATTCAATGGCTAATTGTCTTGGGAATGGGCTGCCACGTCCTTCTTTCTAGTCTGTCTTAGTCTGGAAGCTCAGCTGAAACCTGTCCCTCATAGGTGACCCTGCTGGTATCTGAAATACTGGTGGCATAGCTTTCAGCATCACAGCAACATGCAGGGCCCAACAGCACAGCAAGCTGAAAGACATATGGGGGAAGTGTGACTTTCTTCCAATATGAGTCCTCTTTCTAACCTGTTGTCCATGAAATAAAGCAGTCTCCAATTTTTGGCAGGGGCTTAGCTCAGTTGGTAGAGTAGTGCTCCATACTTTCTGAGGACCCAGATTCGATCCCAACACCGCAAAAATGGGTGAAAGATGGGGCAGTCTGCTCCCAAAGATAATCCCAAAATAATCAGCCATTGAAAACCCTGTGAGACAAATGGGCAAAGGAACTGAGTAGACAGTTCTCAAATGAAGAGGTCCATAAAGCCATGAAACACATGAAAAAGTGCTCAACATCCCTAGCCATTAGGGAAATGCAAATCAAAACAACTCTGAGATTTCACCTTACACCAGTAAGAATGGCCAAGATCAATAAAACAACAACAAATGCTGGCGAGGTTTCGGGGAAAAGGGAACACTCTTACATTGTTGGTGGAGCTGTAAATTGGTGCAACCACTGTGGAAATCAATATGGAGGTACCTCAAAAAACTAAAAATAGATCTACCGTATGACCCAGCTATAACACTATTGGGAATTTACCCAAAGGGAGATGGGTCATCATACCACAGAGACACCTGCATCTCCATGTTCAATGCAGCGCTTTTCACAATAGC